>PNEQ01042937.1:0-57424 GCA_003012365.1 Medauroidea extradentata | reverse complement strand
CTGCGACCGTCACGAAGAGTGTGATATTCGCGTGAGGCCGTGATTAAAACTTTAAAACGATATTATAGCGTATCTCTCGTGGGACTGACGGAACAAGTCCAGGGTTCCGAAGTATCGAAGTACATAAACTGCCGGTGTTTCGAATCAGTAATAATAGATCCCCACACTACAACATTAGAAGGGAGAGGGGATATAACAAGTTGTCAGGAATTAAGCGCATGATAAGGCGTTGAATTTATTTAAACGTAAAAATTAGGATAACTCACCAATCTCACTTTACCTAAAAGTTTGAACCCAGGACGTCTGGAAATCAAATAGGGCGTTCCAATGACGTACACGAAAAATTCATCACGCAAGATTGTCACGTGTACCATAATAACAGAAAGTTGTTTATTAGTAGCCTGCACTTTTGAGGCAGTTGAGGAGAATCCGAGTTCTTGTTATCGGCCCTGGATAAGCCGTGTTACAGTAGCCGCCTGCTGAAGTCGCCGAGTGATGTGAAAAGCGTCGACCGTTACAAGATGATTAGAAAACTACTCAAAGTGCGTATGTTGTGTCTGTTTAGGAATAAGTTATTCCCAAACAGACACAACATACGCATTATTCCGAATAACATTCATACACAAGTGTACACATATTCCAGGTTTTCCCCGTATCTTTAAATATAATTTTACGCTGCCGAAAATTGTAAAACTAGGTGTTTTTGCGCTCCTTTATAGATATGAAAATATAAAATGCGAAATTTGCAGGTCTCAATATGTTGCTGATTTATCAATAGTGTTAAATATTACGACAGTGCATAGGGAACAGCTTCGTAAATTTTCATATTTAAGTTCTTCTTGTCAAATATTGCTTGTATGTACAAAAATCACAATGCTGGTTTTTTCTTTTGGCTCTGCCAATGCTGTGCTGTTGCTCTCTGAGCTCTTTTTACAAAATCTTCACTATAACTTCTGTTGTAACACTCAGATGAAGTGCTCTTCAGAACAGAGAAGTTTTGAGCTGTCTTACTACTTTATGGTGACCTGAACATAGTTTTATTTATTTATTTTTTTAACACATTCTGCATTACTGTGTGGTACCAACAGAAGAGCCAACATAACAATGGAGATCTTGTCATACTTTAAAGACATGTCTGCATTTTGCATGCTATCATGTGAGACCAAACAGCATCAATTCTGTCTTGCTTGGAAATAACAGCTGAGAAACAGTGGAGAAAATATTACTTACATTCCCCAATATGTTACGGACACAGCTGTCATCAACACAGGGAACGGCTAATTCTTTAGATTTTCAGACGTTCGCAGAGTCCTTGAAGCGCTACCAAGCGACTTTGAGTTGAAACACAGTGGGTAGAGAGGGTGATTTATCGCGGGAAAAGTGGACTGATTCCTACGCTTAAATGTAATGCGTTCGTTTCCAACGTTTTTCTTTCGATACTGGCGAGGTCCTATTTAACTGGATCAGTTATAATTCTAGTACGATATGACTGAACGTCAGAGATTCGTCTGTAAACAGCTAAAACGTGCCACCGAACTACTGTCCAAGCTTATAAATTGCAGGACGCTACATCGGTATTTCCCACCATCTAATAAAATGGTTTGAAATTCTAAATTTTCAATGTTCGCAATGACGCATGCTTATAATTTTTCCCGTATAAAATCATTATATTCACAATATTTAATAATAAATGTTGAGTAAATTTAAATATAGTTTTCTTATTTAGCCTACAAATTTTTATCATTATAAACATAATCAATTTTGTGTTTATCAGATTAATCATTTTATAAATACATTATTACTTTCAGCCGCAAGGGACGTTATAATATGCTATACAGGAAGTCCAAAAACAAACCCATAGTAAACAAACCACGCGAATCCTGGACTAAACTGGAGACGAAAGTGTTACAGGCGAAACGCACAATGTGACAAGCATAGCACTGTAGTTGGTTCAGTCTTGCGCTCCACACATATTTTACTTATCTTACTATCACTGTTCTGACCTGCATATTATAAGGGAAGGTTGAAATCCCGAGCAGGCCAAACATAATGATACGTTTACTTGACGTCACAAATAAGAAATAACACCTGACGTAGAGCAAAATAGACTGTTTGTTCGTGCAGTGTTGTCATATTGTGAACGTAAAATGTCACCGTACATTTTGCCACTTACATTTTCGTCTCTAATATAGCTCAGGATTCGCGTTGTGTCATTATTATGCTTCTGTTTCTGGACAGTCTTGAGACCAAAAAATTGTCTCCGTGTACGGTAACGTCCTTTACCATTTTTGCCGTTACTTGTTAAAACCTCACAAAGTCTGCAGATTTTTTATTTTCGGATAAAGTGCTATTACAAACGAGAAATAACGCAAACTCTTACGAAAACGTTTCGTTTACTGGAAAGTCTTATAGGGGATTGTTTCCGGGAAGCTTATATTCACAGATATATTTTTTAAGTAAGTGGTGCTAAATAGTTTTAATTACATTCTGTGGGTTAAGTAAGTGTTCTGAAGTAAACACTACATGTTTGACTTCGCTGTTTCGGACTCTGTAATCGCCTACACGGTATTATGTGGCCTACTCCTTTGGCATGTCAAATATCATGCCGAATAAAATATAACAGGAAGTATAATACATGGAAGAGAAACATGAGCTATAATTTCGGTAATATTTATGTAACACCGTTGTGTTTTTTATTACGAAACCATTTTATATGGTTTTTTAAATATAGTAAAAAATAAAACATGGAACATCATTATATGTGTTGCCTTTGGAAAATTAATAAAATTTAGTTGATATAGTCCTTGAACGCACAAAAATACTCTTTAAATTGATTCCAAAAGTTAATTCAAAACATTTTAATAGGTTCTGGAATGTCGATATATATATGCTGTTAATTCTTACAGATGCTGAATAGCTGTGTAAAATGGAACATATAGTGAGTCTTCTCTTCAAAGTGCTCGAAACGGGTGAGAAACACAAGTTGACACCTTTGAATCGATTGAGTGGAATGTGCTGTCATGTTCACGGACACCAAGGCAGTTTCAGGTAATGGTTTGTCTCTCTCCCTTTCTTTCCTGTCTTTTCGGTAAGTCCCTACCACGTCGACGACTCGTTTCGATTCTCATCCAATTTGGCGCGCAGAGATGCGTACCAATTCTCATCTAGTTCTCAGAGGAGGATTTAAACTCATTTCTCCAGAGCGCAGCCGTAATCTTTTCGACCTTCGCCTCTCATTCCCTCAACCAACGATGACCTCTTTTATCTGTTCATCTTTCCCTTCTAAAAATGTGTAGTTTTTTTTTTCAATACAAGTTTGGGGTATAATCATCGTCTACGTATGGCATTGTTAAACTAATTTAAGTTAAGGCATGATCCCCTATTTATGCTGTTTACGTGATAATTATTTTGTTTTCATGAAGGGCAGCAGATGTTTGGCTAGTTTATTTCAAGAAAGCAAATACTAGGGTTCAGCTAATTACGTAATTAAACGAATATTTTGTTCGAAGCCATATACATTTCTGTCTAGAAAATGCTTACCTATCGGGCAAAAACAATTTTAAACCAAACTGCCAAACATATTTATAATATCTGCTATCGTTTACGACTGAAAGAACTATCATAAAAACAGTTTAAACAGAGGACCATAGCATTACTATGTTGGTTCAGTACTTCTCCACAAATATCTCCATTTTTAACTGTAAATCCCATACAAATAACTTTCACTTAATCGTAACACTAGATGTGATACACATTTAACATTCTTAGAAGTTATCAGATTGTTACAACTGCACTATCTTTGGTAATTTTTAACAAATTACCAGCTGGATAAAACAAATCACCGCAATACTTCATGCGCAACACTGACGTTTGCCGAAAATAAGGTTCGTTTAGTGCAACACAGAAATTTAGGAATATTTTGCGTAACTGAAACGCAAATTATAATCACTGAGGGATTTTCTAACGTACCCGCGCACCCACTGGACAAACGTAACCACAGAATCCACAACACTACGACCGTACGCCGTAATTCACCTACAGTAGTCTTACATAAGGTAAACAACATGCATGGACATACTCCCAAAAATAATATATATGTAGGTCCACTATGATTTTCATCTTCTGAAAATTCCAAAAATATATATCTACGATCATGTGAAATTTTAATAACGAGCATTTTGAATAGTGCATTTTACAATGGCTCATTACACACCCAACCCTGATTTTAAAGCAAAGTGATGTGCTGTCCCAACAAATCAAAGGTACAAAAAACGAATTATTTAAAGCACGTTATCAAAACTCATGTCGTTTGCACAAATAAGGTGTTGAGCCCTTAAGAACTCTGTACAGCTGGCGCATGAACTGTGCTGCGGCGGGTTAAGAGAAAGTTTTTCTTAAGAAATACTACCGAAAGTGTTTTCAATATCGCTTATCGCCTGCCTGTTTCCATTCCTCAAACGCAAACGTGATTACAAAACCTTCAAACATTTAATTTCAAATTCATTTTACAGACACGATATTACTAAACTGTGCTAGCAGCGATATGCCATGACGAAAATTTCCAAGGCGGCCTAATAGGAAATTTAGAAAAACTACAGTAACAGAAGTTCTTACACCTTAGTTAGACCCCTTTCAGTCCGCAGCCGTCGAACTAGGCTTCAATCCTCTTCTACTGGACAACTCGTTCGCAACCGTGGAGGTAGGAGTATACAGGGGATGGCATGTTGGAACTTCCTTGAAGTCGACGATTTATGCCAGATTTGTGCGAACAATGCGTTATTGTAGCACAACACAAACAACTTTGAGAAGGCGTTTTACGAAAACATTGCCAGTAATATTTACTAGGTAGTATTTGTCATGTGACCAGATCTACACAGGGTTGGATGTTTAACGTATTTTTTCTGTTCGCACATAAATCTGCATAAGCTGTATATTTCAGTCGCTGATTGACCTGTATTATAAGACCAGGTTAGAACAGTGCAGAATATCCTTCTACACTAGAGCAATATACGTATACGGCATTACAATTGCGTACTAGAAATATCTACTCTATCGAGAAGATCGAGTAGTATTTTCGTAAGCGCCTAGTATGGTAATGATACCGTTGAACAGATTTGAATGTAAGCGGTTACGTGCGTTGTATTCGGGCGTAAAGAGCGGAAAGGGAAAAAATCTCCTACCTTTACATTTCATGGGTAAAAAGGACATGTTTCATATTCGTATAGTGAAAATTATGTGGTGTTTGTGCAGATAAACCTAGCGAACTGACCTTAAAATACGGCTACATATATTATTTATTTACACTTGTATGTCACTGACGAAATTCAGCTGGTTGGTGATGGCAATACAACTAAAACACTTGAAAACAAAATTTTAAATAAATGGCAGAAACTAACATAGGCCAAACTGTATTACTATTAGCACAACAATGGTTTCCACGCATAAACAGTAGGCGATGTCGGTACTCACAGAATTGTGTTTCATAACGCAATCATATTGTTAAGTTCGCGTTTTATTGCAAAATTGTGTCCTCCAAGCAACGTATAATAAGATAAACACGGCATATTTGTCATTCGATAAATCGTTTCTACTTTATTGTTCTTCAAAATTCGTGTAAATTGCATTGCTTCTTGTGTCGAAACAATGTTTATGAGCAACAGCTACCACGTGGATAATCATTCGTTCAACAAGGGCTCAAATTCACGTGAGCCGAATACGGCATAGCCACCCCATGTTCGCAACTACACGTGACCTCAACCAAGAACTAGACGCAAGTGCACGAGATAACCGACAAAGTGGCTGTGGACTTCACTAACAGCGGTTCCCTATTGACTGTTCATTTTTGTTTGCGCATCCGTTCTGCGCAGGCTTCCTTTGCGCTCTTTTCCGATTCCCCTGACACTTAGTTTAGATTAGTTTAAATTAGATTACGACAGATCAGATTGGTTTACAATAAGAAAAATTGATTTGCTATGATGAAAGGTCGGTTTCGTAATGTTATCAAACTACACTACAATAAATGAACGGAACAGCACCCTAACTCGCGCCTGCGCAGAACGGTGTACGCGCAATTCAAACCAGCCAATAGCATGGAACTCTCATCTATTAACTTCATTATCTTTGGGGAGCCAGCAACCCGACCAAAGTCGTTACAGAAGAACTGGACTGTTACGCTGATCTTTTGTTACGTGACCAAACTGATCGCTGACATATTGCAGGCGAAGATAGGGAATTGTGTACTTTAGCAGGGGTGGGGTTAGCGATTTTTTTTTTCAACAAATAAATTTGGCACAAGACGTTGCCTGTTATGGACTGCAATATGGTGCCGTTCAGATTGGCCACACATAGGCATAGACAAAATCCCTTCACTTACTATTGTTCCGTGACCCATCATCATCGCGCACACAAGAGCTATGCATCCGTAAAGCTCAAACAATAGTTCCTAGCTCTTAACATTCTAAATTTGTACTGCTTACAACGATGGAACGTTTAGTCCGCTCAGGCCTATTAAAGTTCTGTCCGGTAAACACAACCATTCTAAAGTTCAAAACGATTTATTTATTTCTAACCTTTCAGCTGAACATGTTCATACCATTCACATACTAACACTACACCGCCATGCAGTCTTAGTATTTTCATAATACCATTATCAGAAACTCCAATGAAACCATGCAGTACGCTTTGGTTTATCAGATGGTGCTAGAGTTAAGATTTTATTCCGAGTTAATTGCATTTTATTGCTGCGCAAACGGACTACCATCCACATTTATACTCTTCGAAGTTCAAGACACGCTATATTTGACTGCATAACTACTTCATTTAACACAATTTCACGACTTGAACGTATGTGGCTGTCGTTTGTGTGTTACGTACACTCAAATGTACAGTATCGTGACGTCATAGGGTCATCAACATGGTGGTTCACATATTTGCCGCACAAAACATACTGCTCATTGTATTTAAGTTTTTCTGGAGTTACACAGACGCAAAGAAAGAAAGCATGGTACCGTTGTTCATTAAATTAAACGCACTTTTAAATAAAAATATTATAATAAATTTAAATTTTCCTTATTGGAGGCTTTATTTGAATGTCTTAACTAATAAACTTAATACCAATGTTTTCATTCTAAGACGTTTAGCTATTGTTTGAATTATTTAAAATCAGTATATTTTTCTTATTTTCATTCAAGCATAAATTTTTGTATCATCTTTCGAGGTTCCAACAAACCCAATATTAATACCATTTTGGTCTTACTAACAAGGTCGCAACGAATTATTACAAATACTTACCGCTTAACCCATTGTAGCAAATATTTATAAAACATGAGCTTCATACCTACTCCATGCAACTTCATTTATCGAACTATGACATATGTTAGGAATAACTTAAAATAATTTAACGTTAACTACGTTGTTCACATATATATTATACCAGGGTTAGTATAAATATTCATATTCAAAGGACTTACAAACTCTCTGTCAGAGCCAATGTAATCTTCAGGAGTGCTAAATTATTCAACTGCCTTCCTACCCACTTAAAAAGGAATAAAAGTGGTAATAAACTTAAAAGCAGTGTTAAATAATTGCTTTCGAGCGAATGCCTTGTTCTTCCAACGAATTGTTTGACAATTTTACACAAAAAAAGTGTCCTTTCACTGTCTTTAACACGTGTCTTATTTACAGTTTTTTTGTTTGTGTCTGTGTCCTATATGTGTACGCATTGCATAAATTTGCGTTTCAGCGTTACGTCTATTGTACGATGCTACATATGGTTATGTCTGACAATTGCCCATAGCATGTACATACTCGCATGTCTGTAAATAAATTACTATTGCTGTATTTTCCTATTTAAAGTTCAGTCCTGCTGCAATAAATATATATTTACTGTGGCATCAACCTAGGCGTTAAATATACACTTAATGTATAATTAAAATCGAAATTCTTAAACGTGTTTTTTTAACCTTTACGTATTTATATATTTTAAGTTTTACTTTTTATATGCGTTTGTATTCACGAAATTTGTGAGTGTTTGTATGATATATTCCTTATGATGGTGTGGTACGTAATTCACCGCTAGAAGCATAACTGTAGGTTTGAAACCAATTTGCGAAAATTAAACAATGGCAATCCTAGACAATAGTTTTATTCAACGTATAAAACAAAATTGTTTCCAATGTACTAACTTCTGAGGCACAATCTCTGACGCCGGAACCTCGTACATTTAACTGCGACGCAAGAGATCACGCGTAACGAATTATTAATTCTGGATAAATTTTTACTCGTAAAGTTGGCAAATACCATTATCTAGGATTGTCTTTGAGTATTTCATCCATATTGGATTCTAAAATAGCGTAGAAATCAATTGATGTTTTATGCTTTTATTTATCTACCACGCACTCTTGAGATGCTACCCTAGTACATAAGCAGCCCTCACGTCCATCACTGTTGTGACGTCAGCAGCAGCTATGAAGTTACAGACACTCTTCTCTCTTCCGCAAGAAACACTCTTTCTTCGAAGGGGAAGGGTGGAGAAGGAGTTTTGCTTACTGGGTCGTTGAAATGAGGAAAGGGGTACGGGTTGGGGGTGAGGGTGGGAGCACAAACAGACTTGAAGATATGTTCCCCTTAACGTCGCTGCACCCACCACAACTCTGCTCTCCGGAGCACGCCTTACAAAATACCCCCCACCCCCCTCCCCCGGGCCCGTTCTTACTCCGCAGCCCCTTGTACCACACGCAACTCTCTATGAATATGCTAATCGGACAACGAAATTCGTTCCCCCGCTTCCGTCACAACACGGGGGGCCGCCGCTAAAGTCAACCCCTTTATGATGGGAGCGAGGAGGGGGAGCGAGTTGTATCGGCAGTTTTGAATTCGTGTTAAAGGGAGGTTTTCACCCACGCCGATGGAATTTTTTTCCCTTTCCTTTTAGCTTTTCATTTTATCCTCGCAGAACCTGCATATCGGAAAATATGATAACGGCTTTCTTATCTGTTAGCTTGCGTAAGTGTTTGTACGCTGCACGTCAAAAAGTCTTGATACTGACCAACATTCGAAATAATTTTATTTTTGAACGAGTCTTGCAATGGATGCTAGTTTCAAACTGAATAAGTATGTAGGCATACGCCATTGCAGCAAATGGTGTGTCACAAAAACCAGAAAATACATGTAAACAGACAAGTAAACAAACAAAATTACTGTTTACAGTTGGAAAATATAAGTAAACGTATGCAATTCCACATTGAATTTACTCAGATAGTTACTAGATAACATATCTACACAGATAAATACCCAGGCCACAAAACAGAAACAAATGGGAAGAAAATAAATAAATAACTCGGATTATTCCGCAAAAGGAATTCCGTCAGAATGTTCGAAACAACAGATAAAAATTATAACAACAAACAGACAAAGCAAAACGAATGACAAAAAAAAAAAAAAACTGGATGTAGATGATACAGCTGAAACAAACACCTTCAGATAACGAATACAAATAACACATAAATTGTGGATAGTAAAACAATGAAAACACAGACGAACACAATGGTCTCCTTGCGACAAAATAAATTGCGACGTTTTGGGGACTGAAATCTGTACCCGTCTTCAGGCACATAGACAGTCCGAGGAGCATCTGCAGTATTGGCACTGAAAAACAAGGGGCTTATATACTCTGTACCACATCTTCTGTCCCGGCCAACAGGAAAGAGCCATACCACTTTAACATTATTGGTAATAAAATTTTTTCTATTCTATGCTTTGCTGGCTAAATACATATCTGTTGCCGATTCTTTAATTTTCTTTTTAATTTTGTTTGGTTCCTGTGTCAGCGGAGTAGCATTTTACCAGGGTACACTAAGCTATTTGCTATCCCAGCCGTAGTCTGCTAGTTTAAATTTTTTTAAATTTTTGACCTCCGCCCTCGTTACATTATTTTTGTGTTCTTTTATGCGTGTATGAAGGGGTCTGCCAGTCTCTCCAATGTTTACACAGCCACATTCACATTAAATCTGATACACACAGTTTAGCGTTTGTGACTTGTCTGTCTTGTTTTTACTTTTGTAACTATATATATATATATATATATATATATATATATATATATATATATATATATATGTGTAGGAATTATGTCATTTGAAAGCGACTTGATGTCCATATTTATTACCTAGTCGTCTTCTTTTTTTCTGAGAGACCGCGAACATATGGGATTATCAGAGTTCCCACACAGGTTTTTCAGTTATTTGTTCATTTAGGCCTGCACCTGAAATGTTTGGTTTAAGATTACGTTTTATGAAATAGACAGGATAACCATTTGCTAGCAATTAATTCTTTAAGTGTACTGTCCATCTGCTATTGCTCGTTTGTGTGTGCAGATTTTATCAGCTCAGCTAGCTTAAGTGCGAATAATGCTAGTCTTTGTACTCGGAGATTGGTTATAATTGAAGTGGAGGTATTTACCAGTATGGGTTGGCATCCTGTAAAAGTTTGTGTAAATCATTTGTTTTTCTTTCATTACGAGTACATCTAGAAATAGAATACTGTTGTTGGTGTCTGCTTCGTAAGTAAATTGGATTGATGTCCTTAGCGAGTTGAGGAAATAAGCGAATTCGTCAAGTTTCTCGGGACCATGTTGCCAAATCAAAAAAGTGTCGTCAACATAGCGTAGCCAGACTTTAGGTGGTGTGGTGGCTTCATTCAGATCTTCTTACTCAAAAACTTTCCATGAATATGCTGACCATGAAAGGTGACAATTAATATCCCATAACCACACCCTAAGTTTGCTTGTAAAATTCATCTTTGAACTGGAAGTATTTTGTGTTGGCACAGAGAGTGATGAGTTCCGTGATGGTCGGAATGGGTATTTCAGGTCTCTGTTTGAGGGTGCTGCCATTTTACAGGTTGGTCTTAATGATAGACAGAGTTTCTACTAGAGGTACATTAGTGAATAGACATTGAGCACTAAAGTTGACCAGGATGTCGGTTGGTGATATTGCTAACATTTTGGTCAAGAAAATGAAATGGCTGGAGTCTTTGGCTTAGGTATGTGCCTGACCTGTGAGTTGCTATACAGTCTTCAGCAGGAATTTAGAGATTTTTTGCATGGAGAGCTTCGTGAGCTGATTATGAGTAGCAAAGACATGCCTGGTTTGTGTATTTTTGGGAGTCCATAGATGTGAGGTGGTTTGCTGCTGTATGGTGTGAGTAATTTTCTCGTGCTCTCTAAGGTGTACTTATGGTAAAAATAACCAGAGGTACATCTCAGAGAGCAAGAGAAAATCACTCACACCACGCCATTCTACCGTCAGGAGCCAGTGTACTAAGACTTATGAGAATACCTTAGAGCAGTTTTGATTATTCATCCCAGAACCCTCTAGACATTTTCCCAAGCAGGAGTTTCAACCAATGCCACTACGACTCCAACCCCGATCGGCACGGCCCGAAGTTTGAGGCTTCCACGCTGATCCCCACAGCACCTACATGATACAATTTATCTGAGTCTTCACCAGTGTGTAGACAGACAGTTGCCGTGAATGAGCTCAAGGCGCTATTAAAATTACCTTTTGATTGGCGGTTCGGGATAAAGTAATAACTTTAAAATACCCTGGTAAAAATTTATTTTCATCGAATTTTTATCTTTCCGCGTGAATCAGCTAACGACGAAAATTGTATTACCCCTCTGGATATGTCACTTGATGTTTGAGCTTGTAAGATAAATTATTCAGTCGGTAGGTACCCGTATAGATTGATAAAACAAGTTTACTAACTATAAAAAATACAATTATGTCTCTTTCGGTTGATTTTGTTTCAGTATTGTTAAATTTAAGTAGGAAATCGCACGGAACTATATTGCGTAATTTCGTTGCCAACCTACTGTACTAGAATACGATGACTGCCAAAAATGTTGAATTATATGCAGTTACGGCTAGTGATATTTTTTTTAAGGTGTCGAAGACTGCGACCTTCTACCAGAGACGACTATGAA
Source organism: Medauroidea extradentata (assembly GCA_003012365.1). Taxonomy (NCBI): domain Eukaryota; kingdom Metazoa; phylum Arthropoda; class Insecta; order Phasmatodea; family Phasmatidae; genus Medauroidea; species Medauroidea extradentata. Next base: position 45,441 of record PNEQ01042937.1, on the reverse strand, counting down.
TCTTAGAGAACCGAAAATTTCTTGGATTTATTTGAGGACGAGCTAGATTTTAAAGCCATGCTCATTTGGGTTTCTTTCGCGAATGGATATCTGTTTATTTACATCGTTCTTGAGAACTTTGACCCAATACAAAAACACAGTGATGTGACAACTTTGCTATTACAGATTAACTTTCTGGCTAAATTTAAACATACACAACACCAACATTGTTCCATAGATCTAAATACATCACACACAATATGAATAGTCAGCATAGAACTACGAGTTTGCTGCGAAAAGATAATTACGTAAAGTGAAACTCATACATAATTTATTCCTAGCTGGTCGTACTTGCTTTTTGGGTCGTCTTCCTTGAAAGTTTGCAAACTTAATATTATTCATAATAATCAAGTTATCTTATAAAGTAAAATAAATCTTACGTATAAATTTTAAAATTCTTACCTAAGCATCACTCTGACGAGAAAAACACCTCAATATCTCTACTGGTTAGTAAATATTATAGATTGATGGAAAATAAATTTTGTGCTTTTTCACCCTTTTGCATGTCGAATTTCGAAATATTTTAATTTCACATTTTAAACATTTGTATAAGTATCCAATTGAAGAGGAAATCACAACGGTAGCTCGTGTAGTCGAATCAAAATCGATCATTCATTAAAAATTACGTATGACCCCTGCACAGTACTGGGAGTTCGAATTAAAAAAAAAAATTAAAATATCTTTGCTATCATTTGTGTAATTCTCATCCTGAAGCAAAAATTTACTGTATATCTCGACGAGTTCGATAGATATCGAGGATTTTTATCTTAAACACATTACAGATCTTTTCGCCACCTAAGAGAGGAAATTTCGAAAAACCCTTGAATCAAGTTTTATAATACTTTATTAGTTTCTCGTAGACGTAAAAAACACGACAATAGTCCGTTGGACTCAATATATATCAACGATTAATTGAAAACACATCTCACCACTTTTCAGCCATTTTCACCTCCTTAGGTGGCGAATTTCGAGAATTCGTGAAATCTATATGCAGGCATCGATCTTAAACCAAAATCACGTCGCTATATAAATAATCAACTTGGTCGATGCAAATCGATTTTGGATCGAAAACTCATTTTACCTTTTCTTAACTTCTTTGGGGCCGAATTCGGAAAATATATTTTAATGGTATTTAGATATTCACATAAACATCAGTCTACAGCAAAGATCACTTCGGTATCTCGATTGGTTCGATAGCAATAGATGAATAATTGAAAACACATTTCACGTATTTGTCACCCCCTTAGTTATCAAATTTCGAAACTTCTTTCATTTATATTGTAGTCATTTGTATGCGTGACCAATTGGGGTATATATCACGACGATAGCCAATTGTGTTACAGTGATATAGACGATTCGTTAAAAACATATTCTTCCCTACCTTTTTTCTGCTTGGGAGTCGAATTTAAAAAATTCTTAGGCAAACTTTTGAATATTTACGTAAGCAACATGTTGACGGGAAAACCAACTCCCTATCCCGAAGGATTCGGTAGATATAGATAACTAACTGGAAACACATTTAAGGTATTTTCAACCCCTTAAAAGTTGAATTTCTTCAAAGATTCTTGAAATTGGCTAATATGATTTTGATGTGTGTTCCATAAATGTAAAAATCACGATAGGTCACATTTCTTCCGAAATATATTTCACCCCTTTTCACCCTCTTATAAGTCGAATAATCCTTTTTTAGTGCTCGCCTACGACTTTAGGAGAAACCGCACAAAATTTTTCACGATTCTAGGTACAGCGACTTCAGTCAGTCAGTCAGTGTTCGCTCTTATATACAGAGATTTTGTTTCAGTGTCTTACTTGCAAATCGGCAGCTCTGCTTCATGGTTGCTTCACTTATTTTTTGTTCAGACACGTCGCTTATTTGACTGCACCAATCAATATTTATATTTATTGTGACCTCAAACTTCTATGATTTTTCAGTAGAACACCGAGACCATGAGATAAAACTTCAAATCATGACTACTAAGCAGACCTGCAGCTGTGCACTAAAAACACTGAATGAAATATATGGTTCAAATATATTTTTGCCACAAAATCGTGGCTGAACTCATAGACTATAATGATGCCACTCACTAGTGCAGCAGCCTATGATCAAGTAACTAAGAACAGATTGTACACAATTTCCTGGAGTCGAGCCGGTAGGTTGTTGAACGAAGAAGTATTTGGGTCTCAAAGGAGTATAGGCCAACATATGAACAAAGACACTAATGGCTATTCGAACGATTCTTGTAAAGGGAACAATAATTAATCGACATATACATATTTCAAGGAATGTTGTTGAGTCTCTGTCTTCAACTCAAATCTATGCTCGTATGTGCTGACCTAGGTAAACCGGACCAGATTTTTGGCAATATCTCATACACCCCGTTTTTGTATGTTTATATGTATTTCTTTTTGTTTTGTGTTGTCATTTTCGATACACTGACTAGCTGTGCCAATTCCATAAACTGTATTTATGTTCTAGGTAAATTTTTTGACAACAGATGATACTTGATCTAATTTATAACTGTTCCAAATATTTTATTTAATTGCAATTTTTCTGCGACTATGAAACGTTCGCGTGTAGTAGCTAGATACCGGAAAATTTCTCGTTATTTTGTGACATGCTAGAGTACATTTTCCTATTCTCATCCGAACATACTCCGTTACGTTTTGACTCCGCTCCTTCGTATCTTTCATATAGGCTATGACCTGACATCTTTGGTTGAAAAAGTCCTTCAGACGCACCTTACAATCCGTCGGCTAACTGCTGAAGTTAGATGAGCTCATAGTTACTTGTAGTACACTCTGTTGTCTGAAAATAACATAAATTCGCAGGTCCTAGCAATTGCGTTCTTTCATGAAAATGGTTCAGTAAATAATACGGATATTAGTCACATATTTAAGATCCTAACTGTTGCACAGCATTACTTGGTCGGCATGTGAATAAAATAATCACGTTCATGGGCACTTTGACCTTAATAATCCATAAATTATAAACGAGGGAAAAAAGAAACGCTCATCAGTGCTTTCAAAAGTTTTTAATTAACATACAAATTTATCCCATTTATTGACAGAAAACTTAACATTGACATGCATAAGGTACAATAATATTTTGTCGGTTAGATCACATTTTTCCAAACCAATAAGAAACTTTGATAGAAGAAACAGTATATAAGATTTGGTTTGTTTCCTGGTGTAAAATGGACTATGAATAATAGCACAGTTGCGACATTTTGTCGTAATATTATGACGCTCATGATTATGTCTTGAATATCAAACCCAAGAACTGTCGGATTTTTGTATAAACTTAATTAAGGTTCGACTTGAAACATTTTACACATATTTTTTTTTAGTATTTAATTCTAACCTTACTCTTGAACTTTAGGGTGAAAATAAACCGCAATAGTGCAACACAAGCATAGTAACATGAAGCTAAACCGTAAGAATTTACGTTTGATTTTTCAATTTCTTTCAATAAATTGTTTATAATATATAAAAAACTAGATTTTTACAAAGACTGTGCACATACATAGTAATAATAATTTGTGTAAATTTATAATTTTGTCGCGCCGCTACGAGGATTCTCCTTGCACGGTTTACGCCATCATTCTGATTACAGAATGGGTTGGTAACCCATTGTCTACCCCCAACTTGGAGGACCAGCGATTAATTAAGCACGACATTAAATGAGACCCTACAGATAGAGCAGCGACGGAATGAAGGGCATAGGAAATGGGAATGCACAGAACGAGAGCCCATCGACCAATGTCAACGTCTGCCACGTTTCCGGAACTAACCCCGGCCGTTATAGAACTCGTATCGCCTTAATGGAAGGCAAGTGGTCTGACCACTAATATGTTTAGCTTTTTAAGTAATGTTTCATAATGTTCACAATGAAACGATCACTTTTTAAGGCTGTCGTATCAAGAACAAAACAGAGAATATATTACATTGCTGACTTAGTACAGATAAATCTGTACTTTGAGGTTTTTACTTTAACTACAATCCGTATATTAACATTTGGTAGAAAGGTACAAATTATTTCGATGGAGAAATAAACCAAAGGCTTAAAAATGCTTACTTTAGTGTGAATTACATATCGTCTCCACAACGCACGGGAACATCCAAGGGATATCCAGTGGATATTCTGTTAGCCTATTCAGGATATCCCATGGATATTATAGGATATATCCAGGAAATCCCCTGGATATCTGTGGGACAACAAAATAAACGCTTTCGAAAAATGCATGGGACATCCCCACAGGAAATTCAAGGGACATCCCCAGAAAAATATCTGCATGATAACCCAGCAGAATATGTGCTGGTCTCCGCACACAATCAACACAAAAAAAAACTTATTAATTCCGTAAATAATTATTCTGCTCATATGTTCATATTTTGGATATTCATAGCAGGGAACACAAACAACTTACTTTAAAGGCGGACATTCATCACTATATTATATAGCATTATTAATTATTATGGTAGTGCGTGTACCTTAACAAGCGATTTAGGAATATTTTCATGCATTCATTACAGCAATAATTTAATTAACAACAGTATTAATTCACTAACAATGCATCATAGCGTTAACGTAAAATAAAGTCAATTAAATTATCCATCTTAATAATCTACATTCTCACGTTCGGGGTATCCACTGTATAAACATACTTTAGAAATATTCAATGGATATACTTGGGGAATTCGCCAAGGGTTAGGTCGGCTCAAATAAACGTTTAAATAATTTTTAATGCTATTTTCATGGGAATCTTAAACATTATTTTATCGTTATTTAAGTACCCCTATGATAAATAAGCTCATGAGTTTTAACAAAATTTTAGTCCGTACCTTTTCAATTTTCTAGGGTTATCCGTAACATGCCTGAGACGTACTTTGGATATTCACGATATTTACGGAATATCCCTATGATCCTAAGCTATGTGGTTAGGGATATCAAGGGGAGATAAGGTTAGCCGATTGATATGCTTGGGGAAATTGGCCAAGGGTTATGTCGGCTTAAAAAATCACTTAAATGTAATTTTTAGTGCTGCTTTCAGTATATTTGACAATTTTGTTATTCTAATCTAAGTACCTCTTTCTCATTAATCTTAGCCCAAATTAATTACCACTACAAAATCCTAGGGATATCCTTGGGCTGCCCTATACATTTTTCGTATATTCGGTACACTTACGAAATATCTCTAGGATATCCTGTATTTGTGGTTAAGGATTTCAAAGGGAGATCCTTTTGGTGTGTTTAGTGGATATCTTATGTCTATACTTGGCCAATTTGCTAAGGGTCACAAACACTAATATAATTTTTAATGCTAATTCAAGTGTATTTTAACAATTATATTATTGTAGATTAGGCATCTCTATGTTACATAATCGAATAAATCTTAACATAAATTGTCATGACAATAGCCTAGGGATATTCATAGAACATTCGGAACATTTACGGGATATCCCTAGGATATCCTGAGCTGTGTGTATATGGATAGCCATAGAAAATACTCTTGGGATATCTAACGGTTATACTTGGGTAACTTGCTGTTGATTTTGTAGGTTCTATAAACACTTAAATTTAACTTTTTATGCTACTTTCAGTGTATTTTAACTGTTACATTGTTGCAATCAAAGCACCTCTATATTAAATTATCTAATAAATATCCACACAAATTATGTACCAAAACAATGTCCTGAGAACATTAATAGGATGTACGGGAAATATTTAGGTCATTATGGACACTGACAGGATATCCATAGGATATTCTGCGCTGTGTGGACTAATTAATATTACTTTAAAATAAGTCGAAACATATTTTCTTACAGTGAAAATAATTTATTCAGTATGTCAATGCACCGGAAATGTTTACGTTTACAATGAAGTAATGCATTACCAGTAACTATGGATTGTGATTAGAGCTTAGATTTATAGTTGACCTATTTTGGCTTCAACGTAAAATATTCATCTCCGACAATTTTATTTTCGTTAACTGGTGAGCCCCTATTTTAACATACAGTGATAATTATACGGAGCGCTATTCAACTTAACGTCTGTGATTCATCTGTAAACGGCTAAACTATGCCATATAATCGTCGTTCAACCATGCAAAGCTCAGGAATGATTTAGAGAATACGCTGGCAGGAAAGGTTCTCACGCTTTTCCACTCTATCGAACTATATCTTCTATCAGTTCTTGTAGACACGAATAAAACTATTTAATAATGTACGACAACCTTCATGTAAAGTGAACAGTACTGTGAGTGAACTAAAATTAAGGGCACGTAAACGTGTGCAAAAATAAACCGAACAGACGTGCAATACCAGCGGAATGTAACATACAATCAAATTAAGCAATAAAGACGTATGGTATCCGGTTGCTAGTATTGTCGCCCAGAGAACGCTGGCCATGTAAACACTCAACGTTTTATGAATGACGTCCATTCCTTGGAAACATGTCAACTTGGCTACGGTCCAGCTCAGTCCAACTCGCTGCTACATCGTGTCTACGCCACGGATAACACGACATGTTAGTAATAGTTCCTGACATGGTGGACTGCGAACGTGCGGGAACAAGCGACTTAAGCGTGACGACGAAGTCGTTTATTTGATGCACTGGCTCTATCTTTTTGGTCAAAAATAAAGTTTCATTAAAATGTTTCTCTATTGAATTCCGAGTTCAACACAGACTTCAGCTAAGAAAAATTGACGCGTCCAAACCAGTGATGTACAGTCATGAACACAACAAATGGGTCAACTCGTGAAGGTGGAAATTTGTCTAAGTCCCGCCTCGGGTATGTTCAGCAGGCAGGCCTTCGCGCAGGCGACTGATGAGCACGTGGCGTCACCCAACGGCAAGCGAAGGCTGTGGGGGAAAAGGACACAAATCGCAACAGATATTGCGGTTAACAAGTTTTTAGCTGCCTTTATTAGAGAATAACAGTGGATAATATTTCATGTTCATAAGTAATGATACACTTAATGGGGAGTAAAAGTAATGACGTTGTGCCACAAACACATCATATTTCGGTGTATTATTAGTTGATATTATTTTGTAGTTTAATTTGTATTAATTCTACAAATATTTACTTTCACATTCTAACTAAGTGTTATCTGTCCCCTATCTTCATTTTTCAACTAGTGCATGTATAAAGCAACTACAGGTTTATAAGGCAGCAAAAATACTCGGCAGCAAAAATACTTGGCAGCAATGATACTGAAATGTTTTGAGAGCTGTGGCGTAGGAACGTTTCGAAATTGGGAAGGGGGCGAGGTACATCCTGTAACACTGAACCCCTCTAATAAAGTTTAGGGGGTGCTGGGTGTCCTCCCCCTGGAAAATTTGTGATTTCAAGGCTCACATCTTTTCGTATTTAGATATGCTAAATACTATACTTGCTTGAATAGAGATTTGCTTTTGGAAAAACGTTTTACCGAAGTATTGCTAATATACAGTTAACAAACCAGGAGCCAAGCCCAAAAACAAATTAATTAATTTAAAGAAACAAGAACACTATACACTGTAATCTAAGCAGTCAGTCCGTAAATTATACGTAACTAAAATAGTATATATTGGTAACATACTTGCAGCATACAAATTGCTACAACAGCATCAGTGCTATTTGCAATGCAAGCTTCGTATAAAAATCAAGAATCTCTGTAATAGGCTACTGAGACATAAAAATGAAAGTAGGGTAAAGAGTATTTCTTACCAGAAATTCCATTAAAAGTGCATTTTAATTGATTTGAAATCTTCACGCTTACTATGTCCATCACGAAAATACTATGATGTTAATGATAAAAAATGTGCTTTCAATTGTCAATGAAATAATGTTACAAGGTTAGATTCATGGAAATATAGATAAACGTTTCATATTTTTATGAAGGTTATTTAGTACTTATTATTCAGTATTACAGGTTTCCATGTGTTACGTGGGCTATTTGTTGTAATGTGATAATCTGAAAATGTTGCTTCCCGGCAAGTCGTTCAAAGTACAAATATTTTCTTGAATTTTATAGTAAAAGCTATCCTACTACCTCGCATGTAAATTCCTGGCCCTCCGCACCATGTAATCTCAGATACTAGGACTTCTGGCGCAGATAGTATACAGTCAACATTGAACTAAACAAAAAAAAAATTAACGTGATGCCCCTTCTTAAATGGCGTATAAAGCTACAGCTAGTCATCCACCTTTCGTCTGTGGATCCGTTAATCTCGTGATCTACAGCAGCCTCCTAAAATGTTATCCGACCATCGAAACCGTAGCAAACTTTAACTTTCGACGACGAAGAAAGCGCAGCCTTATCTATAAAGTCACCTTTCAACACACTTAGAAGGCTGCGAAGTTGTTTAAAAATTGTATACATTTAATGGCCGGTGTTTTCTTTGTGATTTAATTGGTTTAAGCAACTTCAGTATTTTCTATTCAGGCACTTATTGGAACGTAATTCCCTCTTTGTAAGGAGATTTTTTTGGCCAGCAATAACATCTTTGTCTTTAACGCTGGTGAGGGATGACGTGATATGAATGTGGAGTGGTGCCGGAATTTAGGGCGGGGGAATTGGAAGATCCTCGAGAAAATCCGCCGACCAGCGGCATCATACGGCACGATTTTCACATGCGGAAGTCCGGGGACCGACCCCGCTGGGAGTCGAACCCGGATCACCTTGGTGGGGAGGCGAGTGCTCTAGTCACTTCGCCTACCGCGGGCTCCTATATTTGATGCAGTCAGCAAAATAATATTGAATTAAAATGTTTTTATTTGCGTTGCGATTTTATTTGCTTGAACGAGTTTCAGGCTCGCAAAATATTTTCTAGCTATTCATTTACACATGCTCCGATAGTATAATTTTCCTTATGTTATACACACGGTATATATTTTATGTTTAATTAAATTTTTTAATTTATATTTTACGCAATACTCATTCTTCTGCTGAATAAGTAACTTATTTGGTAGTCTTGACGCGTTACTAAACATCCTAAATATCATAACTACAATACATAAAATTTTATGCTGACTACAAGAATGCTTTGAAACTCCATAACCATTTCCACATATCTCCACATATTTTTTCTTTTTTTCTTTTGGCACAATGGCGTATTATACGTGAAAAAAATATTTTATGTTTTCTTGTTAATTTTGTGTAATTCACTTTGACACTACATACATAATCTCTCTATACAAAATGAAGAGCCCCATTCACACAATCGTGCACTCGTCAACGCACAGTCCAAACCTCTTGACCTAGAATTATGACATTTTGAAAGGGGCTTTCCCTTACACCGTAGACACCAACTAAGAAGGTTTATTTCAAAATTTAAAAATTATGGTAAGTCAGTGAAACGTGTTGGAATACGTTTTTCCATGAAACCTCAATAGCACTTAAATCAGTTGAGATGTCAAGGTGCTTCTACATCAGCCTAAATGTTACAAAAATTCATCTTGACGGTATATTTCGAAAAGGATTTTTTCAAACATACCTTTGAAACCGTTGCAGTTTCTTGAAACTATATGTGATTCGGTGACACACTTCTGATGCAACGTAGCTGTCTGAAAACCAATAAAAGGTATAAAATATTACAGTATTGGGATTCTCATTGGCTATATACGGTAACAGTTCGAAGTACTAGCTAAAACCAGTAGTCTTCTGGTAACCTGAACGTGTTTTAAAATACAGCAAACAGTCAAGTTATCCCGGGTTTAAACCATAATCTCTACATACTACAGGTTTTTAAAATTAAAAACTTAAGGTGGGCAAAGCTGTAAAATATAATTTTAATAAATTTCCGATAACTTTCAAACCTATTTTGAAATCGAATTGATAGATGTATTAAAATAAAACCTACGAATATCCTTAAAAAGCAATTTCAAATTCAAATTCAGCAGTTGTTCGAAGAAACAAAAAAAAATATTCACTGCAGTTGTTTTATAAATATCTTGACATAACTTGTGACACGGTTGTTCAGTGTGAAAATTTTTCATTTTCAAAGTCAGATGGCTTTCAAATTTGGGCTTCATCTGCCTTTACACAAAAGCTATGAAATCTAGAAACATTTCAGCGTTCTAAATTGGGTTATAATACGCGTCTATAAAGTAAATCATATATAGTAGGCCTACAATTATACAAATTATTTAAAAATGTAAAATTCTACAGGCAGCTTTTACCCCACCCTCTTAATTGACTGTCTCTGTAAGACGTGTACAGATATCGAGATTATTTATGAATAAGAGTTAAACTTACATACATACCTAATAAGCGATTAAATAATTTTTTAAAATTCGACAGTTTAAGTGGCGGAAAGATGTAAAATATTACAGAACTACCGAAAATCAGACATGATTACGGAGAAACCATTTTTTAAAGTGGTTACTTTTTGTCGAGCTATTGATACGTGTACCACTTTGGGCACAGGCTTATCTTCACGCGTTTGGTTTTTAACAATTCTGATGACCTTTCTTGACGTAATTGTTAGGAACACTGGTAGGAAGTTTAGGGTTCAGGAACGGTGACGGGGAACTGCTATGTTATTATAAACTCACATAGTGGCAGCTGGCAGAAGTGCCGGGAAACGAGAGATCCATGAGAAAAGTAACCGAAATGTGGCACCGTACATGCACGATTATCACATGTGAAAATCTGGTTGACTGCCGGTGTAATCGATCCCATATTACTATAATGTTAATAACTTTTAAATGAATAACGAGCGAAGCCGCGGTCGTGCAGCTTCGTATAAATGATATCATATTTTGGCCCTCTATAACACAAAGATCTACACAACTTCCTAGCTGCCGAACGGTGTGGTATAGATAAGCCGTTCACGGAACTTGAAAGCGGATTTCAGTATCTTAGCGAAGATGATAGTAGCCGAACTGTCACGGAGTAGACCGAACCTTGGAAGGAGGACGAATCTCGTCTGATTCTGGTCAATACTGTGGGCAGAAAACTATAACATTTGCATAAAAAATAATGATCTGCAGGGGTGACAAGTCAGGTTGTTACCAAAAAATCCAACACTTTCAGTACGTTTACAGCACAAATATTTACTCAAACTGTTATACTCAAACTTTTAAGTTGATAGTAATTTAATTGCATTCTTAAAGTAAGTATAAATGTAACATTAGATTAAAAATACCTCTTGCTATTTTGTAATTCTTAATTTGGATTTAATTTTTTACGCATATGCCCTAATATGTACGGGAGTACAAATTATATTTTGTTACCCACTATCAAATTTTGCAGGGCACATTGTACCCCTATACCCCCCTGCTCCTACGCCACTGTTTGAAAGCGTTGTACTCAATAGTGGTATGCCGTAAGCTATGTCAAGAAAAACACTAGATTGTTTAACTAGCCATTGTTGCTCAAGTACCCAGATAGAAACATCGCATGTTATGACGGAACATACAAATTGTATTTACGTACCAATGACTGCTTCTACCAACAGTTTAAGGACACCATTATACTTAACTAACAAAATGTTTTTGCCTTATAACTAATTCTACTGGACCTGATTATTAACGATTCATGGAAAACTGCTTCAGGATATGTTCAGAGTTTAATATGTAAAACAAAAAAAAAAAAAAAAACAAAAAAAAAATGAAAATATAACAGTTTGTATAAAAGTTATCCCCTTTTTTTTTTTTTTTTTAAATAACAAATTTTTTTGACACTTTAATGTATTTCCGGAGATGTAAAAATAAAGGATGATGTTTATCGAAATTTTTGGGCAGGAATAATTATAACCAAATAATAACTCTCTAGTTTTATTCTTCAAAAATTTATGCGACATTTATCACTTTAAAAATAGTTATACTAGTATGATTATACTAGTCTAGTATTATAATAGTATTTAAAAAACGAAATAAAGGATAACTTTAAACAAACTGTCCTATTTTCAATTTTTTTTTACAAATTCAACTCTTAATATAGTCTGAACCAGTTATCCATGTGTCATTAATAGTCAGGTCGCGTAGAATTAATTATGAGGCCAAAACCTTTTGTTAGTTAAATATAATGGCGTCCTTAAACTTTTGGCAGAAGGTGTAGACGTTTTAAATATCACGATATCATAGAAACATAGTTGACAGTATTAGCCTATTTAGCAAGTTATGCGTTCATACATTACAGCTAACAGTTGTCAAATATGGGATTGCATACAGTAACGGAGGGAACAGCAACATAAAACGATATAATCACCTTACACTTCATATATGCTTGCGCTACGTAATATGTGTTAATAATCAATACTCTAATCACTTGTCAGTCAGAACTGTGTAACTGTAACTGTAACTGTAACTGCAGAACAAGACAATATGAGGAAATCTGATCCTTGCATCGCGTTCTTCTGACAACTGTGCTGTGATAACATTTTTTTACGTTGTTGGTAACAATGTATATTAGGACTTATGAACAGAACCACGTATGCAGTCGTTTCGCACAAGATAGAGACAACTGATTCTGTCAAATGGGGTTAAAGTGACCGTTTGCGACTACCTGGACCAACAACCCACAACATTACTCTGTAATCAGGATCAAGTTTATCATTTGATGTGAGACATTTAGTTTCTGAAATACTTTGTTCTGTGGTCGTTTCTGAAGGCTTTTACTGTAAATAATCACTACAGTGATGGTGTTACACGTTTTGTTCGTGTTTAACAGATGTGAAGTTAGGTCACAATGGATAAGCAGTGGACTGTCAAAGAGGAATAGAAGTATCCCGATAAAACCCACTGGGTCGCTCCAATGTTCGGCGAGTGTTTTATATGTAAATATGTAAGCAAGTAGACATACCTTAATGTCACCGCGAATGCAAATTAAATATTACCGTACTGCTAAACTATGCATTTGTTTCAGCTCGCAGTGCGAGAATGAGAATACACGTGTATTGAATATTAACAATTTGGTTCAATATAGGTAACTGTTATTATCTGGTTAATGGAAAGTTTGTGCACTTTAGTTACTTCATTACTGTGTTTTACAATTACGTTTTCTGTCTTCATGTTTGAATAATATAAATTGACTTGTGTCACTTTTGCACTTACTAAATGATTTGTGCGCCGCACTGGTTCAGCCAATATACAGTGTCTGGTCGCTTGAGGAAGGCGTGAACGGGCGATGCTCCAATCCTACAACACAACCTGTGCCCAGCACAGTTAGAACGCACCGCTATTCGTTGTTCTGCAGGTTGCCTAGATGCCAGGCTCCCGCTTGCACACAGCCGATGATTGCTGATGTGGACTTAATGGCCCAACATTTTCTGTCCATACTTTTTGTGTCCATGACAGTACATGTAGCTATCCGAGAGACGGATACTGTATGCAGAATTCAGTGGCGATGCGTGAAGTGTACTAGGGCAAGCGATGATTAGCAGTGACTATACAGCAATCTTAGTTGCCTGTGTAACCATTTGACTGGTAAAGGCAGCATGTAAGAGGCGAGGAACTAGTTCTCAGTATTACGCCTAGGTCTCAGGAACACAACTGTCACCTGCTCAAAGTGTATAGTCGGATCTCATACTGCCTTGGAACACCTTCACGCTTCGCAACTGTTTTGCATGTACGAAATTCAGGGATTCGCTGATACTGGTTGCACCCTACTAATAAGTTACCAAAGCTAAGTAGGAATTTCTTTTTAGTGTAAAGTTGATAGACACCTAGTTTACGAGAAAACGTATTTAACATAAAAAAAACAGTACTGTGAAATTGTGGGATAACAACAGTTCACATCTTAATTTTGATCACAGTTCGCGTTGTTCAGAACGAATCCACAAATTATCTTACTAATTACTTCGACTTCATAGTTGTTTTACTTCTTCTCTTGATTACTTCTCCCAGACAGGGGGTTTATTCTTCTCTCTTCTGGACTTCATAATTTGTTTACCTTCCTGCCCAGGGTATCCGTAGCATTTGCCGCCAGCACCATATTTAGAACGCACATTTTTTTTTCTCTTTTCGGGATTCAACAGAGTCCAGGTTTCAGAACCGTAGGTCACGATGATCCGAACAAAGCCTTTAATGAAATTATTTCTCACTAGTACAAACATTGTCTTGGATGTCAGTAGAATTCTCATTTTATTGAAAGTTTATTAAGTTTGCGTTATTTGAGAACGAACGTTTATCACGATAAGCTTCCTCAGCATCCCCGTAGGCACTCTCATTGTAGGCGGTGTTATTGTCATCACGTCACCAATAGCTTGGATTAATTAAAGCAGACGTTTTCTTATCGCTTCGGTTTAGCAAATAAAGTACATTAATAATCACTGACATATTGAACCAATAATCTTAATATATAAAATGAAGTGTCCTGACTGACACAACCACTCACTCACTCACTTATCAACGCACAGCCCAAGCCGCTGGACTTAAAACCATGAAATTTTGAGGGAGGCTTCCACTTGCACCTTAGGCACCTACTAATAAAGGATTTTTTGAAATTCGGTAATTAAGGGGGTGAAAAGGGGCGAAATGTGTTTTAAAAGAATCCCTGTTATCTCACTAACCGGGAAAGCTATCATAATTTTTTTAACTTCAAAATATTGCGCAAACAAATTTTAATTTGTGAATTTTTAGATTTTACGAAATTCGAAAATTAAGGAAGTGAAAAGCCGTAAAATGTGTTTTTCATTAACATACATATTCTTCTAAACCATTTCAGGTAGTAAGGTGATTTTTTCTTTAATATGATGCTTAAGTAAATAAATATTTTTTTTTTTTTTTGGATTTTTTAAAATTCTTACTTGAAATCTCTTAAAAAATAGAACGCGTTTTTAATTAATCCCACTTATCTCCTAAACCAGTGGAAATATTAAAATGGTTTTTGCTTTAAAATAAATCTTACGTAAATATCAAAAAAAGAAATTCCAGGATTTTCGAAATTCGCCCTGAAAACTGTTAAAAATATGTGTTTTCAAATACTCATCTGTACTGCTTAAACACTGAAAAAAAGTGTATAGTTTCAGGTACAATACTTTTGTTAAAATAGCGACAACAAAATAGTTGGGTTGGTTGTACTACTCTGGATAGTTCCTTCAACAGTCTATTTTGTAGAAGTTACCGTCTGGTTTGTAAAAGCAACAAAGCCTTTCGTTTCTTCTACAAAACAGATTGTTGAAGGAACTGTCCAGAGTAGTACCTACAACCAAACTGTTTTGTTGTCCCTGTTTTATCAAAAGTATTGTACATGCAACTGTACTATTTTTTCAGTGTACCCGTTGAGATATCTCGAGTAATTTTTTATAAGAATGAAGCTGATGTAAATATCTGCAAATCAAATTCAGGATTTTATGAATTTCGAAAATTAAGGATTTAAAAGGAGTAAAATGTTACAGTCTCCCGAAAAAAGAGAATGATCATGGGGAAATAATTCAACAGTAGTTTCATTTTGCCAACCTACTCATAAATAAAACCTCTTTGGACTGTAGCCTGTACATACGAAAGAATTATCACGGCCTGCCTTTAAGCATTCACTCAGATATTGTATAAAGTTTGTGGTGTGATAGGGGTGGGGTTACGGATTCGCATCCCGTGCAAGAATTTGCGATGGGAATCACTATGACATACGAGCATATTGCGCGTGATGTTTACACTGAGCTAAGACAATTTATAGTTCACTGTTATTGAGTACGCTAGCTGTTAAATGCCTTCATAAAATATTTTATCCAGAGTTACTGTTTACATTAAATTATTTCACGCGGGCAAAGCCGCAGCCGGACAGCTATTTTATTGAAAAATAAAGGCGAATAAAACCAAAGATGTTCTGTTATTAAAGTACTCTCAGCGAAGCGGACTGGATAAAGTTGTTTGTATTTGTTGTTTTAAAGATATACATAGAATATAGTAACACCATCAATTAATTCGTAATTAAAATATAGTCACTCATTTCTATATTACACTCGGGCGAACCCGCAAAGGGACAGCTAGTAAATTATAATATTAATAG
The DNA here is from genome assembly GCA_003012365.1 of Medauroidea extradentata. NCBI lineage: Eukaryota > Metazoa > Arthropoda > Insecta > Phasmatodea > Phasmatidae > Medauroidea > Medauroidea extradentata. The sequence continues at coordinate 29,466 of PNEQ01042937.1, read as the reverse complement.
AAAATTTGAATTTTTAAAAATTGATTCAAATGTTTTTAAATACAGAATTATAAATTATTCTATCGTGTAAATCATTTCTACGTTTTCTTTTGGAAATTCCAGGCTTCTGAAGATAAAGTTGACGTATATATTCCAACTAATAAAACATGTTTAATCATTTCTGTCATGGTCTCTCTTCCAGAGCCAAATTACACATAAATCAACAAGTTTATTTGCCATCTGCTTGAAAACGTCACAACTATACCACTTAATTAATTATAGGAGTAACACTGAAGTTTTTTTTTTGTTTCAGTTGTCGTAGTTCCAAAAACCGTGGGTTGATTTTCCGCTGATACGCCGTATGCGAAAAAAATAACTAAATTATTATTTAGGAATTATACGATTCATAAATATGTATTTAGTAAGATTAAGTGTAGAAACTTTTGTCAGATATTAACAGGCGTAGGGAGCAACATTGGAATGGAAGAGGGAGGGAAACGAAAGATAGCCGAGAATTCCCGCCGAGTAAAAGTTGTTATATCCTCACTCTCTCTTAATGTTGTATGGGGATCTATTATTACTGATTTAAAAAAAACTGCAGTTTATGTCCACAGATACTTCGGAAACTCCGACTTGTTCCGTCAGTCCCACGAGAGATGATACGCTGTATTGATTATCGTGTTAAATCTTTTAATCGAGACTTCCCGCGAATTTCCGCGAATTGACACGCGAGACACGTCCACTCTTCGTGAAGGTTGGAGCAGAAATCTCTTTTCTCCGCGGCTTCCCACAATCGTCCGCGGTGGCTCCGCGAGACGCGTCCACCCTTCGTGGAGGCTGTCGCAGGAGTCCCCCTTAACTTTCCCCTTTGCGCCTAGGGGGTGAACTCTCCTAGGACCGCACCCATTTGAACTTTCAGCCAATCGCGTTTCTCGACAGCAAACCCTGACATTCCTCCGTGTCAATTTATTGCATCTTTTTAAATTCACACACATTAACATTAATATCCCTTTGAACTTATTTACAAAATTTTATAAATTTCTGATGAATGATTATTAAGTTAATATTAAATTGCACAGCAGGGTAGTGGGCGCAACCACGCCTCTCGGCACCCTAATTTTCAGCATCCAAGCTGTGAGTCTCTCGTCGGCTCTACGCTGTTCCCTCGCTTTCACCCCATGTTTTCCTAACTTTCCCTCCCCTGCTGTGTTAAGCGTCAATCTGCCATGACACAATGCCACAATCCCCTGGTCATACTGTGCCTCTCCCCAGTATGCAAAACTAAATTACACATTAATTTCTTTAATTAAAATTAGGCAATTTAGTCACATAAAACAAACAATCTTAACCACAATGCAATTTAAATTGGCTTTCTACATCTATCCTAACTCAAATTACAGTATTTACAATTTATATACTATTTATTTGCATTTAAAGGCTATATGCCGGTTACAAAGTATAGTCCATCACGATTCTCACAACGAAAATCCGTGTCGACCGTACTCAGAATTTCGAGCCCTAATCACTTTGGTGCGAGATGAGTGCTCTAACCATTACAGCTACGTCTGGTGAATTTGAAAATTATGTCTGCCTACTAAAGATAGTAAAAGGTATAGTATCTACGTTGGCTTAACGTCTTGTTGGCAGCGAGGCCATTAAGAGACAGTGACACACAACTTGGTACAATTGCAGGAGCGGTGAGAGGAGTCGACCGTGACCTTTGTTAAGAATCCATGCTGGAATTCGCCTGGAGGGATTTCGGGAAACCATGGAGAACCGAATTCACTATGGCCGGAGCTTGGTGCTAAACCCGGGTCCTCCCTAATGCCCCTCCTCGCTCGGTGAAGATAAATAAGTTAACGTTTGGTGGTTTGTGCTTTAAACATTGATAGGGACACTGGTATATCGTTGTAAAATATTACTATTAGGCGCCTCCCCCACTGTCGTGAAATTATTATTTGAATTATTTTACACGTGATTTAAAGTGGTTAGGTGGCTGTAGTCAGAGGTAGGCACCTTATACTAAAACTAGTTAAGTGGTTAATTTAAGGTTGAGGGTTACGGTTAAATTACATATGTTATTCTTATTACGGTGGCTTTGCTCTACGTAGTTTAGTTACAGAATACTACAAGATTATATTACGTAATTTAGATCGGAGGAGAACGGCTCTTTAGTTAGTTAAGTTTATACTCTATGATAGGTAACCCTTTGGACACCTTAGACCTCACCGTAACATGATGTACCGGAGGCTGATGATGAATGTGCTCGGATATCGAAGGACGGCGGCACGTCGTGGGTCTCGACTCAGGACCAACCTGACGAGGTGGTGACGGCTGGAAGGCTTGAAGGAGACAGACCACAATTCCTCCGATACTTTCGCATTATGGGAGACGATATAAAACTAATATTGATCATGACGAGTTATTTAATACGAAATATGTAATAAATTGTTTGATATATTCAACTTTTTTCATTGAAGTGTGTATTAGAAACGACGCGAAATAAAGTCGCATGGAGAGTGTGTATCAATAAATAATTTCGTTATGCCGAAAATACAATTCACAATAAATAATGAAAATATAATCTTTTCTGCAAACTACAAAATTGATTAAAATTTGTGCGCACGAATGCTTATAGATTACATAATATTAATATTAACGTTATTGTAAGTAGACTAATACTTTACATAAAAAAGGGATAGTATGAGCTTGTAATTTTCACGTTATTAGATATTTACCAAACGTTCTGCAAACATAGCTTCGGAAAACATTTTGCGACATTTTTTGTAGGACAAAACCTACATTTAAAAAATAAACATACAAACGGAGAATTATTTTGAACAAAACTCTCGTGCTAAGTATTTATTTTAACGCTTACAACTGCATATACATGTCTATGAATATATTAATTAAACAATTTAGTATTCAGTAACTAGATGAGGTTAGGTCTAACCTTGTTAGTTCTAAATAAACCAGATTTAAATAAAGAAATGTGTTTACTACAGTAGATACGGAAATTGGAAAACAAAATACAAATAGTTAATACAGAATTAGTTTGCAGAATACTGTTTATAACTTATTAATGTAATTAGTTTGGCAGAAGTTGCGATGTGTGAAAACGACAACACTCGTAACGCTATTTAAACATAGTTACCTATCGACAGTGCTCTTTATATACATATAGAAACATATTTTTAATAAAACTTTTATTCTTATAACGGAGAACAGTACTTTTTCCACCTAGTATTTATTTATAGACTTTAAATTGCTTCGCTACACACGTGTACAATATAGCGTCTGCAGTCGGTATCACCATTCCGAAGGTTCAGAAGTTCACCACCAGATGTCAGCCACTTTTCTTTGCATCTCCCATATTACCACACTTCAGTACCGGTGGGAAGAATCGCTGAGGCTCTCGTCTTGTGCAACTACCGACCTAATTGGCGAGGCTCTTGGCAATCGTAACAGTACGTAGCCTACACAGTAAAAAAAACTGCATTTACAAGGAAAATTTTGTAACCTAATACCAGAACATTATCAGTTAGGTAATAAAAGCAAGATGTCAGAAACCTCTTAAAGTGGTTACAAATATCGTGAAAACTTTTGAGAACTAGTAAAAAAATGTTAATGAGCCGATTTTTTCGATTTGAAACAAAATAAACCTAGGAGACCTGTCAAATTTTACAAAACATTTCGCAGTTTCCAAAAAAATTTTTTTGTAACACTACAAACAATTGTAAAATGAACCAGATGTTAACTGTAAATATAGAAACTTTGTTTGTAGATTTACAGAAATATTTGTAAATATACAAAGAAATTTGTAAAAGAACAAGTTTTTTTTGTAATTTTTAGAAAATATTTTTGTTGTATTACAAAAAACGTTTTTGTAAAAGTACAAAAATTTTTTTACTGTGTAAGGGCTGGTAGTTTTCGCGAGTAGATTTTTGCACCAACTTGTTTCAAAACCTCACGTGCACACCTGCACATCTTATTCGTTGTAAATAATGGATATTTTAACTGTCAGCGTTTTGGATTAGACCCGCAAATCACAGGCGTGTTGTGTTGCAATAGACTTGTTCTGATTGGTACAGTTTAATGAGAGACGCCTCTACAGAAATACGGGCTTCCAATAACCACGAATAAAATCTTCAGATATCCACGTGAGACACTCAAACAAAGATGTGCTAAAATCTTTTCGAAAAAACTATATGAACGTGTCCATATCTTACGTTCTTCTTTCCTTTTTGGCGGGTTGCTATCTGACTCGGCCAATGATAAGGTTGGTGTTACTGAATATTTGTGATTGGTCTTTAAACATCGACGTAATCATCCACGAGTCATACAAAGTGCAGACCCCTGCACTGTTTCACAAAACACGGTGGCACGAAAAGACTCTTGCGATTTTTCATCATCTCTAGCCTTGAATAATGATGGTTATAGACAACTGCGAACATAAAATATAACAACTGCCCATTTACATGCGTGCACACAAATGTTTTAACATTTAGAAAAAAATTTTTTTTTACTTTTACAAATCCTTGTAAAAGTAGGTAGTCTTTCTTTGCAAAATCATTCGTGTATAAAATAACAAAGGTAAAGTTGGAAATACTGCAAATTAATACCTTGTGTGAACCGACAATTTTTGTACTATTAAAATTATTTTGTAAAAATAACAAGACATTTTCATATATTTTTACAAACTTTTGTAAACGTACAGCAATTTTCTTTGTAATATTATCTGTTTACAAAGTAAGAAGAATTTTCTTAATACGAATTGCTGGCAACTTTTCTGTCTATCAAAGTCATAAGTCAGCTGAAAATCGTATACTTATACAAAAATCATATCCTCTGGAATAAAGAGAATTTTCATATTGATTGCGTACTTCAAAATAATAAGAAATGTTATAATTGAACTGTACATTGAATGTACACAAACAAAAAGACTGAACAGCACATAAGTAAAACAAAATCCGTCCTCTAATTTCAAAATTGAGAGTGAAGTTTACTTTCTGGTCGTTCTGCCTGGCATAGAAGTAAATGTCCGCGAAATTTATGAACATTTACCAATTGCAAAAGTGAGTATGAAATAATTTTTTTTCCCAAATTAAGTTGCATAATTGTTAGGTCTCTTTTCACCAATCAGACTCAAGATCCAAGTCAAGACCCTCCCGCAGCATACAAACGATCCAGTACACACACACATAAAAGTCACAAGCACGGTATACCACTTATGTATAAGCATAGAAAGGAAAGTTTCCCATGGTCATTGACTAGCACGTTATAAATCCACTGTACTATGTATCCTACTACCTGGACTGTTAGCTCATTGGCTGTCGATCCAGTGAGTAGTCAGTTTCAGTCTAGAGCTGACAGAACGTAATTCTTCACAAATGTATTGACTCATAGATCCACAGTAAGTGTTAAACAAACGGTGATTAAATTGAAAAGATTGCAGACATGTATATACATTTAAAATAAGGTTTGCTCTAAAATTGAAACGCGATATTTTTCTGTTTCCGAATTTAAATACCTAACCACTAAAAATTACCAGCGGATATCCCCAGTATACCTTCTTGTGTTTTGTATGGAGACCTTCCAAATAAATTAAACCATTGAAAATACACTAATAATCACAGGGAGACCTGGAAATTTCGTGCATTCGCTTGTGAAGAAGGTGATGATCCGTCGCACTCGTGTTCCTGAACCCTGTGTGTCTACATGATGACGGGAACAGATTCCAGTTCCCGAAACGTCGTAAAACTGTCTGTCTGGAAAATAATTTTTTTTGTTTCGTCTCTTCATTATGTTGTTTGTCTTTTCTATATATGTCTGATATCTGTTGCGTTTTGTCTCGTCTCTTTGTTGTGTCTTTTGTTATTTTTCTGTTCGTGTTTGATATATACTGTGTATTTTGTTTCGTCACATCGTTGCGTCGCATGTTACTTGGTTTTTTATTTTATTTGTTATTATTTTCATTTATTATATGCTTGTTCCTTGTTTTTAATTGACTCTATTCCTTTTTTGAATTTCATATTGTGTATGTATCTTGCTGACTGAAGCATACTCTGCTTGCTTATTTTATAGTTTACTTTTATTTGTTTAGTTTTCTTTTTGACAGTCATTCAATTTGCAATGGAGTACGTCCAAGAAACTGAATCCAGTCATACACTCCCATTGCACAGATCTTTCAAAGATCATACGGTAATTACTTTTGCTATTGGGTAACTGTTTCTGAATCTCGTCCTCGCTGACTCAGAGCCAGCAACCGATCTGCATGGAAACCCTCAAAGACTCCCGCGCTACATTGTCAGATGTACAACTGGCCACTCACCTGAGTAGTAGCCAATGAACTAATAGCTGATGACAGAGTGTACACCCCAAGAAGGCCTGGTAGTTTGGCCCGCTTTAGGGTCATGTGCCTGTACTAACGAGAACTGACATCACCGCCTGTCATGCTGCTTAAGCCCGTCTGGAAGCCTTCAGCCCCAGTAGCGGCGAAAGTTTGCCTGGCAAGAACCGCACAAATACACATAACAATAACAATCTACACTTACAAGGAAAACCTGGGGTTACTCACAACGAATTTTACAGGTTGTTAACAATCGGTGAACATTTACTGACACCGATTTGTAACGCAGACTTTCTGAAAGTAATGTTCACTGAATATCAAAGATTTTTGCACACTGATTTAAGTTATTGTCCTCCATCGGGATTCACTGGAAAACCATTGCAAATCAGATAACCTTGTGAGCCTACGGGTTGAAGCCAGACAGGGATTGTAAAAGGCTGTGTGGTAGTTAACACTACATCTGCTGACACTCTGGTTATGCAGGTGCCGCTTATTAGTTAAGGTCACAAAGGTTCAATAACCGGTAGAACTTTCACGTTCACTGTAGAAACCCTAAAGTATTGGAGCAAAGAATTTTGAACCAAGCGTTTTCAGTGCCTCACGTATATATTTACATTCTGATTCGTGGTTAGTGATTGGATGTTTTTAATTTTAAAGCATCTTGGGATTTTACCCGTAAATAATGGAAGTGTGGTGTCGAAGCTACCTTATTGAGACTGACCCAAGCACAAAGACGCACTGTCAATAACTAAAAAGCAGAGCTGCAAATGTGCACACAAGGCACTAAAAATAGTTTGTACAAAAATGTTTTTCAACATGTAGTTTCACTAGTCATTTACAAGGCCATGAGTTTGTGGCGAAAAAAAAAAACAGCTGGTTTCAATGGCGTAAGTGTAAATGTGCAGTTATGCTTTGTGGTCAGTGTTTGGATGTTTTATTCTCACTTGTGTTGGGGTTCTCCTGGCAATTAAAATACTTATTTGTATAGGCACATGCACCTTAAAACCTGTCTGAAGAAAGACACGGGCGCATTAGTTTTGAGAATTTTAAGCTCTCTCTGGCAACAGACCTACCGGTTGCCAAAGTGTTCAATAATTCCGATTAAGAGGTTATTATGGCGGTGGAAAATAGTTGCATTTAAAGGGATGCAATATTAGATACGACGGTACACTATTAAGCACATCGCTATAGTATACTTGCAATAATAAACCATAGATTATTTCCCTTTCTCTGGCATACTGTAACTGAATAGTTTCATCATCGCCTCTTGCGCGCTATGACTGAAGAGTGTACCTTACACTAAGAGTCTAATGGTTCCACAGACAACTCAGAGCTGTGAGAGCTGTGCATCGTCATTGCTAGTAGTTTTGTCGAAAAATTTTTACACCTTTTTGTTCAATGCTTTACACTCACATCTACAGTTCTGCTTCATTGTGACTGGCATTGTCTCTTTGTGTAGAGACACATCTCATTTGACTGTAGCAGTCAGAACAATGTTACCTCAAGTGTGGATACTTTGGCTGCAATGGTACCTTTGACCGACTCAAAAAACTTATTTTGGTGGCACTTGTTGAAGAAATGGCAATCTATATCTGGATGGATCAAACTTTAGCGTTTACAAATTTCACTATAATTATTAATTTTTTATCTTAATGGACCCATAACTAATATTTTGAGAAGATCAAAACTACCCTTTCCGTAACAGTACACCCGCTTGACGGTACTGCGACACAACACGTCTGGGATTAGCGGGTAGAACCCCTAAACATTGAGAGTTAAAACATCAAATCACTGCGCACAAAGAAGAAATGCAGGTGTGCACTTACACCTTCGAAACACGCTGGTAAAAAAGTATTTCCGCGAAAACTATAAGTCCCTATTCATTACTAAGCACCGCTTCCTATTGAACGCATGTGTTGCCACTGGTGTACTGAAAGAACAATTTTGTTGGAAGCGTTCCCAGCCAAATTACTTTGTCGTCAACACAAAACGATATTTTTAGACCACGATATTTTAGTGTTAACAGTATAATGGTATTGTGGCAACTACAAAATAAACTTCGCAGGGTGAATACTTACAAAATATATTGTAACTACCACAAAATATTTTTTTTCAGTGTGTATAACACCCATAGCCCAACACCATCAGCGGCCATACATTACTTCCCGATGTCGACCGATGTCGCCCTTTGTCGACCAACACCCTTGACGTTCGGCCGCGACGCCAAGGCGTAATTCAATACGGCGTCAGGGGCGCGTACATCGGCGCCGGCGGCGAGGGTTGGCGAAGGGGTGAAGGAGACAAGGGAGGGTGTTACACCTGCGCATGCGCGGACCTGCGCCGTCCAGACGTCTTCCCCACCCCTTGTCCCGCGCGCGCAGCGACGCCCAGTGTCTGAACGCTCGGCGTGAAGCGAGCGTCTCTGTGCGGAGCGCCTACCGTCGACGTCCCTCGGTGCTCTGTTGCCGCGTTACGGAACCTGAATTTCTCGTGACCGGCGATATATTTTTTCCCCTCGTAGGAGGAACGTTGACCCGTCAGAACTGCGTACCAGGGTCGCTCCATTCGAAAACTCCCGGCCGGCAATTAATCGATAAATCCAACAGGTTGCTCTTCTTTTTTATCACCTCCTGCTTCTCGACTGCAGAGTTCGCTGCAGTCACGGAAGAATTCGTGTCCAGTGTTTCGGAGGAAGAGCTTAGTGTTCCGCGCATGTCATGGCGGTAAGTGTCGGGACTAGTGCAAGACTTCCTCCAGAGAGGCAAGACAGGACTTGAAGACCCTCGTCCCTAACTACCGGAGAACTATCGTCTGGCGCAAGGACTCAGGTACGGCGGAGTCACTAAACATCGCACCACCAATTAATTCTTTTTTTCTATTGTGGACTTAAATAATAGTTTTATTAAATTTATTTGCATTGTAGACGTAACATTATCTAGGAAAACTACGTGCGCACACAACCTGATGCGTTATCCGAAGGAAAGGTAAATTTTCTCGAACAAAATTGAATGCAGAGTAAGAATACAAGCATAGGCACATATATGTTTAATAATTATGAATGGGACACGGCAGATACGTCCTGAATGAATCCGGACTAATATAAAACCTGTAGAGTATTATGGTGTTCAAAGGTATTACATAAAACTAGCTTCTCACTGGGTCATCAGCCGTTCTACACGCAGCTGATGTTTCAGTGTACAAAGGATGGTGGAAATTAGCCTACTGGTCACTGAACATGGGAAAATGTCCTGTCCCTAACTATATCCTTAAGTACTCTACGTCAAGATTTTTGGCTCTCCGCTGTCCAGAAAAAAAAGTACCTATGGAAATCAAATATTACACTCAAACGTTCGACTTCACTGATATAGTACTTGATAAATTATATAAATTAAGACCGACATTTTTCGCGATTTTACTAACGGGGCGTATACCTTGACATCTTAAATTTCACGCTCATAATTCCTCTAGAAATATAAACGGAAAACAAGCTCAAAGAATAAGTTCCTGTGTACCGCTAAACTTAAAAATGAATAACTAAGCAGCCAATGGGTAGACACCTGGGTACTTCGCGTTGTTATCTGACAGCATACTGAACTCCAACGTACTGTATGCTTATGAGGCTTTCACTGTTGGCCGGATGTTTGTACGGTACGTCCAAAGGAACTTTTCAACAAATGACATACCTAAAAGTCAACTGTAAAATGCTCACTCCGCTGAGATGTGGCACGTAAAGGTACGATGGACTATAACTAGGGCCCGTTAGTTTTCCCGAAAAGATTTTTGCCCCACTTTGTTTCAGTACACCTGCAGCTCAATTTCATGATTATTGGCAGAGTGTTTTTCTGCAGAGTTATTATTCATTTGACTGTGCCAACAAGTTCATGGATAACTGTGACACAACACGTCTGTGATTTGCGGGTTTAACCTCCACACGCTGGGTGTTACGGCATCCAATCACTGACCACAAAACGGAGATGCAGGTGCGCACGTAAGGCACTGAAACAAAATGCTGCAACAATATTTTCGCGAAAACTACCAGGCCCTACCTATAACGTTATGAAGTGTGTTAGGGTGAACAAAGGTCAGTGGATTCCAGCCTGTAGCCAAATAATAACTGTACCAACAAATAGTCTGCGGAACTACAAATATATATGACATCTGGTTACTAGAAAATAAAAGAATCTATATTATTCTCATCCTACTTTTCATTTTCTATGCCATAATTCTGTTAATACCCTTGGCATAATTCGATGACCCACGTGTTTTAGTTTCAGATGGTTGTTTCGTAGAGAGCGAAGTAGTTAGAGAAACTTTTGCGTAATTTTACACAAGGACAGAAACTGGGATAGAAATTTACTGGGGTCACTCTCAATGGATTATTTCTGTATTCGCTTAGAACTTTTCTAGGAAACCATGTAAAACCGTAGTTAGGAGGGAGACGGATGTAGTTAGCAGTTCTAGTCACTCCCAGATGCAAGTTCAACGTATTATTTTTTAACCACCTCGAATGTCGATAAAATCAGAAGTTGGATTTTATTATCTAAATTTGTAACCGTAACAATATGTCGGTGTGTGAAAAACCCGTAATTTAAGAAACGGAAGTTAACCAAAACCCCAAATAATGTTGAACAAAAAATGTAAAATTTCATTTCAGTTACACGTTACGTATGATAAACGACAAGTAACTATTCTTAAAGTGTAACAACTTTTATTGTTATTATTATAAACTGAGATGTTATTTTTCGGTTTAATATCGTCCTACATTAGTAGAAAGTGTAGTATGTGTGTATAAACTTATATGTGAAGGAAGCTAGAAAAGTATTCACCAACACCACTCACATTGAGCAATACAAATAATTGAGTTAAATTATTCTTATTAAAAGTTCGATTAGAAGTACAAACTTGGAATTAAAGTAGAAAAGAAAACGGTACATTTATATTGGGTGACTAGGTCAAGAAGAGAAATTTATGATTGTAAGAAATTCATATAAAATCTTTTTTATTAATTCTACAAAATACGCAGAGGAACATGCAAAGTATTCTGTTCATTACACAAGCATTGGAAGAGTGTGCTAAATTATAGTGAGATTGATGATCTAGGATCATATTCTAATCTGATTCTGTTCGAAGAAATACAGCCATTTTGCTATTTTCTTTATGTTCGGTAGCTCGTCGGCTTAGAGAGTTCATGATATCGTAGGTTCTGGAGACGGCAACAGCAAATTACCTTAAACAATTTTAATTTGAATAATATCAACGGTATATGAATAAATTCATAAATTTACAGAATTAACGTAGAGTTAGCTATGGTTTCCTTGCTGGTACATTCGTGATACTTCCGCTGTTTCAAAAAACTTGAATGAATACCTTACCAGAATACCTAGTTATCGACCCGGAATGCACTCGCATCAATCGGAACACAAGTCTCCGGCGTTGTCTCGACGATATTCATTCCTCCAGAATTGAACCAATCTTGAGATCCATCCTTCTTCTGACAGATTTTAATGAAAATAACATTCGTCTCGTTGCTATAAACTAGTTCTTGTCGCAGAATTTTCAGGATATGTGAACCTCTTCTCCGCCTTTATTATAGTTTCTTTTCCCTTGTTTCAGTTACAAATCAATCCTCGTTATTATATTTTTCTTTTGTCATAACAAACTTTAAAATTTTGCTAAGAACATTAACACTAATCAATTGTCTATGGATTCAGTTGTTACTGTTAATAATATAAATAAAATTTCACACAGTAATAATTCGTTATTGTAAGTATATTTTACACCATATAATTAGGGCCCGGTAGTTTACGCGAAAATATTTTTGGCCCACTTTGTTTCAGTGCCTTACGTACACACCTGCAGCTCAATTTCATGATTATTGGCAGAGTGTTCTTGTGCGGAGTCGTCATTTATTTGACTGTGCCAATCAGTACACAGTTAACAGTGACACAGCACGTCTGTGATTTGCGGGTTTAACCTCAAGACGCTGGGTGTTATGGCATCCAATCACTGACCACAAAGCAGAGATGCAGGTGCTCACGTGTAAGGCACTGAAAAAAAAGTACTACAAAAATCTTTTCGCGAAAACTACCGGGCACTACATATTATCAGTTAAAAATATTTTTATGTATTTGCCTAAATTACAACATAATTCCTCATATGCACGTGGTTTGTGCCGTTAAATATTCTACAATATAAATTTTATTTTCTCATTTTCCAAGACAATACAACATAGCACTGTAACGTGACAAGAAATCTCGTTATGCTACATTATGTATCGCACATAAAAAAGAAATACTATGGTAATACAAAGAAACGTGGTAAGGTAAGTAAGATAATAGTTTGTTTATATAGACTTATCACGATAAAGTGAACACTGCTAACAATTTGCTTTCATACATTCTGCAACTATATGTACTATTCTTAACATGAAAACTACCCTAAAATTAACAAAAAAAATAGTAAGCGTTTCCCCACTCTCAAAACTGAAAATCATTAGTTCCAATAAAATACTGTTTTTGAATATAATAAGCGTTGGGGAGTGCTCATTTTAAAGTGAACAGACTAGTCTTCTATATTCGATTTAAAGACACCACAAACATCGTAGTCAGAAATAGAAAACATTGTTGGTGTCAGTGTCAACGAAACTATTTCTAGACTTTCTAATTGGGTGTTGCATAATCTTGACGGAATGTTTCGTCCCATATGAGAATCTGTAAACAAAAATGAAGGGGATCAGGTTGTTTGCTTTCAGATTATTTTCCCCAGTGGAATTACCTGCCTCAAAAGGAAACTTATTGTTGTTATTAGTTTTTCATGTGATGAGCGATAAGCTTTGCAGTAAGTAGAGCTCTGAAAATTCGCGTTTTCTTTTATGCACAAGCTAGAATTCCGGCCACTATAGATCTGTATCACTTTCTCAATTGGCCGTTGACTTACTCGACACTTCCTGGAAGTAGCTGAGCCAATAATAAAACAGTAGCTGAACACACGCCCATTTCACTGAGTTAGCGAGCAGCTAATAAATAGCTGTTGTCTTCACGATTTCAAATTTATTCTTGGAGTCTAGCCTACAGCTCAGTGAACCCGCGAATTTTTCCGGCCTCTAGCAATAACCTTGTCCGGAACTCTCCGAAGTTACTCAAGTAGACAATTTTGATGTATTCTGTAATGTATGTACACGTCCGACTTTTTTATTGTTGTTTTTTGTCATTTACGTCATAAAGAGCGGGAGCGTTTTTCATGAATATGGACCCCAGATTTTAGTAAATATATTTTTTTTGGCACCATCTTATTTCAGTGACTTACGTGCATATCTGCACCTTACTTTATGGTTATTGGCAGTTTATACTTGTGCAGAGGCATCTCTCATTTGACTGTGCCAGTAAGAATGTGATTACTGCGAAACCACTCGTCTGTGAATTTATGGTAGACACCCAATGCACTTGAGATTTCAAATCATCCAATCACTGACCACAGTGGCGGCTCGAGGTTGTCGCCAGCGAAGGCACAAGTTGCAGAGAACTCTACACTCTTGTACAAGCGCCACCGTATACTGATGACTATGAAATATCTACTGGCTACTTATTGTGTTGTGACCAGTCAGTAATGAGCGGCATATACATACCAGCGTGTCAGTGGCTGTAGCGTCAACTATAGCGCGCAACACTAAGGGCCGTATCTATAAACGGCTTTCGATTGACAACCAACTGCTCACCAATGCTTTCTCTATGGGGATAGCAGTAGGTTGTCATTCGAAAGCCGTTTATAGATACGGCCCTAAATGTTCTCTGTAACTTGTGCCGTCCCTGGTAACAACCTACGAGCCGTTATTGACTGATAATGAAACAGAACTGCTGATGTGCATGTAAGGAATATTATAACAAGCTGGTGCAGAACATTTTCTACCGAATTGTATGGTCGGTATTTGTGATTTATTTGCGAACGGTCTTACGTCTTCTAATAATATTCGGCTCAGCATATTACATTATTTGAAAGAATGTTTTCTGGCAAATGATTATCCATCGTCTTCATCCACGACATCCAACATCGGAGTACATAGATATTAAATGTAACGTTATTATTACACACGTAAATTTTGCTATAGTCACTGCGTCAATATGTTTTAGGGGTAATTGATTTGGGTGTCTAACCACTTTATGAACGTGAAAATGTCGTGTTATCTTTACAACTGAGTAACGTTTAAACTGTTGTGCACTCGTATGAAGGGACAAGAAAATTGCGCAAGGTCAGTTATCTGCAGGCTAGACTCAACTACACTTTATATACTTCAGCACAGACTGTTAGCTTATTGGCGGTTAACCCAGTATGTAGCGTGGTTCACACATACCCGGCGATATTGGATGACACCCTTAAATCGGAAAAACTTAAAATATTTGTTAATATTCCAATGGTTATCGCCCATTTTTATGGAGAAGATGAAACTAAATGAATACGTGAAAAAGCACTAGAGTATTAGCGAAACAATTCTGTAATTTCGGCATTACAAATGGGTAGTGATTATTCACTGATTTGCCAGCGGTTTTCCACAGATTCATTCTGTCGAAACTGTTTCATTCTGAATCGGTAAAACTACTAGAATATCCGTAAATATACACTTAGAATTAGACTGCGCGGTCTTTTTTGCTTACATTTTCAATAATTAAATTAGACTTCTCTATCGAGTTTTTCCCGGGCGATGCCGTTGGTTAGCGGGTTTTCTCGAGGATCTTCCGTTTCCCCCGCCTTTTCATTCCGGCGCTGCTCCATACTCACCTCATGTCACCCTTCACCAGTGCTAAATTCCTCGATGTTAAGCGCTGACCAAAATCTCTCACTTACTCTATCGTGTTTCGAGTAAAGTGTGATATATATATATATATATATATATATATATATATATATATATATATATATATATATATATATATACACATACATATGGCTTTGAAATAAAGCGTGTCCAAAAATTTTACGCAAAATGTTTCGGTCTCTACACGTATGATGTCAGCTAAAGACTAACAGTTTTGTGGCTTGCCTTAGAACACCAGTGATTAATGACAGAAGTTCGTGATGGAGCAACTTACACGGTGGAAAGCACGCAGTCAGTGGCTAGCAGACAATTAAACCACAGGTTAGTGTAGTGTGGTAGTTTTCACGTCCGGCAGCGACTAATAAATGCGCGCGTACCAGGAATGAAGAACTGTCGTTGTCTGGAGCATGAAAGAGGCAGTAGTATATTATGCTAAGGCCTATATTTTTCTATAGGAAACTGTTAAACTTGATTCCAATGTGTTAATATATTCAAATAAACAAACTTCAAATATTGCTGCTGTACAGGTAGTTGCAAACTTTACATGTTAATATTTTGGGGAGAAAAATCCTCATAGCGAGAAAAAAAAATGTTATGCAATCACAGGTTAAAAATGGCAACGTTTTCGCACAGTTAACAGTTCAATTAAGGACGAAAATTGCGAGTGCATAGACTGGATCATGTTTGTGTGGAATGCCATCGAAGTTTTTGTTTGCTCCTGCATACTAGACAAGTCGTATTTAATTGGTCGGTAGACATTGTCCGACGTACTATATCGCTGTAACACGATCCACCCCGAGTTTTATTCCTTTGTGTACGTCATGTGAGTTTTAGTATATAAAAATTATCGTTTTCAGATCTATGTACACGTAACTTTTTTTTCTCTCTAAATATGAGAATTTTTTCTTCAAATACTCACACGCAATTTCGCAAAACTTTGTACTTGTCCTTAAATATACTTCACGCATAATGGCTTTTCCAGGCGGCTTCTTCTGAAGGAAAAAAAAAAACATTTTTCGTGAAACAATAATAAATGGATTCATTTGACTCTACTCCAAACTTTCCATAAATAAAAGTATAAGTTAGTTCACTGTTAAAGTCTTACAGAAAAATTACTACTGAAACATTGTGCGCCAATTTAGTTCTCCAGACATAAATGCAGCATAATTGTTGGCACTAATACATTGTGTTGCACACACTCCTTCCCTCTGCTTAATTCATAAAACCACTGATTTTAGTGAAAATAATTTTGCATTAAATTGATTACCTTATATGCATATCTGTAGTTTTACGTGTCTTTGCACACAGGTGTCGTTCATTTGACAGAGCCAATGAAATTATGATCACCATGACAGCACACGTCAAAGGTTTGCGGGTAGAACCCTAAGACACTGTGAGTTCAATTCATCCATTCGTTGAACACGAAGCAGATATTGTAGATGTGCACGCCAAGCATTGAAATAAGTTGGTACAAAAGTATTTTCAGAAAACCTCAGTGGCTCTGTTTATGTCTCCTGTGGGTAAAAACCTCGAGGAAAGAACGTTGACATTGTGTAGTCGCAATTCGGGAAACACCGAATGAATATCTGCCAGGCGAAAGAAAAAACTACGAGGTATAGTTACGCGCGATATGACGTTATAGGATGGATTAGATTTGAGGGTTTAGCGTGGGAAATATAATGATGAATCAGGAGAAACCCATACAGCTTAGACCTTTAACATAACTGTATTGTCCCTTGGGATGACGAATTATGTATTTTAAGTTTTCGAGGCCTAAACGTGCAGAAGTGGTAAGGACGATAATACCACGCTTATGATGTCTCACCCTAGCATCTAGGCGCAAGTAAATGAACTGGCGTATAGTCTTCTAGTCTATATCTCGCCTCTGTAAGACGTTCAGTAGTGACTTATTAATAATAAGTCACTACTGAACGTCTTACATAATAAATATAATATATACATAAGTTATTATTACTGACTACCCTGTTAAGACACGCCTAAACTTATTTTAACATTTTGCAACCAAATTTTTTTACTTTAAACGATTTCAAAAACACCTTTTTATACCGCGTTTTTGTATGCTAGAAAATAAGTTTTAGTGAATACTTGAGGCTATTAAAGTTGTATTTATACGCGTAACGTTATTCGAATGATAATCGAAGGCGTACATTACTCACGCATGTTGAAGCTCTTTTCGTATGAACTTCTATCAGCCTAAGTCCAACATACCGTTCTACAAGCCTAGACAGGTAGCTGCCCTAACTATCTGAAACCATGTGAAGTATCGCACTAGTCAAACATTGGACACGTATTTGGGAGGAAGCAGGTTTCATTCCCGGTGTGGTAATCCTGAGATCGTTTTCCATGGTTTACCTAAATCACTCTAGGGGTATTTTGGAATGGCCCCTTTCCAACGGCGAAGCGTAGCTGTGTTCAAAAGGAAGCGGTACTTGGCAACGACTATACACAACGTTCAATGTCCGTTAACACATTAGACTGGCAAGAGCAGACCGTGCAAGATGGAAGTAACATATTCTCCAGTAACACGGCTTCACTCACAGTAAATTAGGAGACACTGACTGTGTCACGTACGAACGTTAAGGGCACTATGGACTGTAGTTTTCAAAATTACGGTTTTATTTTTATATCAGAACCAGATTTTTTTTACATAAATTGAGACCGAATTTAGTTCTAATAAAATTTTCTTGTCTATCGTTGGTTTCGCATAATGGATCGTCAAAGTCTAAATTTGGATGTCACGGACTTATCGAACTGAAAAAAATTCACACTGAATAATGATGTTGTAGGCTGTAAGGTATTTTATATACATAAAACATGTAATATATTTGTACATCAAATGCTAAATTTTAAATTAAATATAAAAAATTCAAAAATTTGATACAAAAATATAAATAATTTATTTTGTGGTTTTATATAGGAGTCCTTGTAGTCCACTAAGTTGTTATTCAGTGTGTATTATTTCCGTTCGTATTCGTGTCGTTCTTAAAACCGTAACATGCTAATTTTGACCCTGACAAGTAATTTGCAAAAATTACGATGTGTAAAAAATGTCATAAGAGCAAAATTTAACTACAATTTTGAATAAAAAAAGAAAGAAATATGTATTTTGTAAAACTGAAAACATAATGAAAATTACTGACTGCCGTGCGCTCAAATAAATAAATATCGTGTGGGGAGGTTACCCGAGGGCCAGGGTATCGAACCACTAAAATATATTTTATGAATGGGAGCACGTAGGCGATCTGCGTATCCCGAAGGATGACATGAAACGAGGTCCTACGATGGAATAGCACCGGAATGAGTGGCGCAGGGGAAACTGGAGGTCCCCGAGAAAACCGCCAGCCAGCTACATTGTCCGACACGATTCCCACATGCGAAATTCCGGGAACCAACCCCGCCGGGGATCGAGCCCTGATCGCCTTGGTGGGAGGAGAGTGGTCTGACC
The DNA here is from genome assembly GCA_003012365.1 of Medauroidea extradentata. NCBI lineage: Eukaryota > Metazoa > Arthropoda > Insecta > Phasmatodea > Phasmatidae > Medauroidea > Medauroidea extradentata. The sequence goes on along the minus strand of PNEQ01042937.1, from coordinate 10,863 downwards.
ACTCGGCCACTGCGGCACCACTGCCGTGCTTTAAAAACTCGTGCTCAGAATGTATAGTCAGATCTAACACTGCTTTCTCTGGTTTTGCCACTGCTTCTTGCTTGAATACATGGCCGGTCATTTACGCTTTATTTTTTATAAATTTTAAATATGTATTCGTTAATCTATGGTAGGACGTACAGTCGTGCACAATCTACAGTTTAAATAAAAAAGAAGGAAACTATCCCAGACAGAAATGCAAGCTTGCTGCAAGCTTGTCATGACAAGGTGTGAACTTGCTGCAAGCTTGTCATGACAAGCACGTAAACTTGCAACAAGTTCGTCATGACAAGTGTGCAAGCTTGAATCAAGCTTCCTAGTTACCATAGAACAAACGTGCGGCAAGCCTGACGCGACAAGCATACCAGTTTTTATACGGTATCTGAGTAGCAAAGATTTCCTGAATCCTTAAAACTAGCAGGAACACCGCGCACATAATTAAGTATAACGCTACCACAATTTGAAAGAACATAACCCAACTTCACCACATGGTATGTAAATTTGAAAACAAGTAACACAACTCGGCGGAAATGGCGAAGGCGGATGTAAACGCCCACCAACGAGCAAATTCCTACTAGACTTGCTCATTAGGCTTGCCACAAGCTTGCTGCAAGCTTGGAAAGTTATTACAAAATACCTATAATGATCCTCGGAAGAAACAAACTTGCTGCATGTTTGTAAAGCAAGCCTGCTTTTGCAAGCAAGGCAAGTGAAATGCAGGCTTGCCGCTAGCTTGTATGCTGTCTGGGATGTTGTCTGTTTGGTTTGAATAATTTTAACAAACCTGTTTTTAAAATTTGTTTCAATGAATTACGCGAGGAAATATAGAATATAGGTCATTAGGAATAAAGTGAACACTAAAGGTTTAACCTCTGAAAAATCTACAGCTGTTATTTCATAAAAGTCAACATTAACAAGAGTTACATAGTTGCTTGTATCGTTGGTAGCTAATCATTACATGTAGTTCCATGTATTGTCTTATTTGAATACAGCGTTAGTGAAAGAACATTAAATGCAATCGACCTCTCTGTATACCATATTCTTTAAATTATTTATTTATGAACTTATTGGCATACCCACTTACTGTGTAATTTGGCTTAATTAGCGCCAGCACAATGTGAAGGAACCGGGCCCCTGAACTTCAACTGTCGTTGACACATTACCGCTAGCGCTCCGCGCTGTAGACATAGTTCAAAACTCCACCGATAGGTGGCACCAGAGTTAGGTTTTCGCCGCTTCGCTTGGAAGCGAGTTGAGTCATTGAGTGTGTTTGTCCGTTGTGTAACAAATATGGGTTTATGATAAACATATTCAAAAGTATTAGAAGTGACTGTATACAAATATTATGGCCAAATGATGTGAGGTCATTAGTAATCTGTAAATTGTTATGTTCTACGATCGCCAGCCTGAGTATCTGAAATATAAACAGCATTTTTTTTTTCTGTTTCACACATTAAGAAAGTACGTTATTTATTGTTTCTGTTAAGTGCGTCGTCATAGTACATGGCAGAATGCTGAACTGAACTTGAATTCTAGAATTGCGTGTGTCGTGTGTGATTTTTAAGTGTGGTTTTGAATTCAAAATTAACATACTACGAACACTCATACGAGATACGTAATGGCAATAGTGTGTGTCGTAACCAATTAGAGATGATGCAGAGAAACTAGTGTTACATGACGTTAACTCGCAGGTATTTATAACTAAGATTGCTATTGATATAGCATATATTCAGCACACATGCATTTAATGAGTAGGTATTATAGGTAACGTTGCAGGGTAATGTAGTTGTAAACATTGCACAAGCCTATGTAAATAAAAGCACGTGGCAAGTTTATGTTTACGTACAGCGGAAAGATATAAACTGGTGGAAAAAGAAATTAACAAGGGCTTTTTTCAGTACCCAATTTATCCCGAATCACATATCATCTTGATCAGCGTTGAATATAAACAATAATTCAAGTCGCACTGAACGCCCTAAAAGAAAAATATACACAAATGTATGTATCGGATAGGTTATAAAACTTTAAATCATCGGAGATGGCGACAATCTTTCACTCATAAGGTTTATGCCTACGGGGCTGCATTTCAAGATACTTTTGATTACGAAACGAGGAAACTTATTCATATTGCTTACATACTAAAATAAAAAAGTCGTAATATTATTGACAGGTACTTATAAAACAGTGCCCATGGCTCATGTTCTAAATAATACGTTGAAGTTCTCATATACTATCTAAAACTACTTTTCCAGACGTACATATATCTAAATTGAATAACTGGTTGATAAAATACTAGGATAGGAGCTTACATTGGATTTGTATTGGTTGAATGGTGGTATCCAGCAAAGTATTGGATCACCAAAGAAACCTGTTTGCGTGGTTGCAGTGACTTACGCTTAGTGTCTACGTTATACTTTGAATACGTACCAACGTGTTCCTATTCGTTACCTTTCTCCCAGCCTTCAAACACGAGTAACAATTATAGGCACGTGACAGACTTAAATATCAACTATCCAAGTCTATTACAAATGGTTGCGTCTGTAGGAAGTTCATCAATCTTAGTCAAAATAGCAAATTATCATTTTACTCTTTAAGTTTGCACCTTTCATTAAAAAAATTTTAACCGTATCAGTATGAGCACCTCCGTAAAAGGATTTCTATACCAACTTGTTTCACTGTATTACTTGCTTCTCTGCAGTTTTGCGTCGTCGTTATTGGCAGCGTGTCTTAGTGGAAAGACATTTATCGTTTGACTGTACCAATCAGAATAATATTACTGCGATTACAAACGTAGGTTAGCAGATATACGATCTGACACGTAACATGCAGTTCAAAACAGCCAATCTCGGACCATTAAGAAGAGGTGCGGATATGCACGAGGCCCTGAAACAAACCAGTGCTGGCATTTTCCCACCAAAAATAGAGGTTTCTACGTATCAGTTACAGATGTATGCTAAGGATATAGCTGTCCAACTGAAAGAAACTTTAACTTAAATCATAGACAGAGAATCTGTGTGTCAGGGGGTAATATGACCCAATATCATATGCTTAAGGGAGTGTAATTTAGTAGAACAAATTAACAGTTTATCATCCCCTCACATGTTAGGATTACTAACTTATTTCCAGTTTCAATAAAAAAAATAAAATAATGCTTACTAATACACCCATTTTCCCAGTTCGATTCTTCAACACTAAACAACGAACTTCTCACACCTCTTCTAATTGAAACTGTACCTTCATCGCTGTGGTGCTTGCTCGTGCTCGCTTTGCTTGTGTCGAAATTCCTTCATGCAATCGGTTAGTAATTTTCCGTGTGTCCCGCGGAAAAAAATAACTTCAAAACTAGAGACACGTTACAAAAAATTTGCATTCTCTGTGATAAAAATGGAAACTACAAACATCAGATTCAGCTTACCTAAAAGCGACACAGAAATGACTTACGTTTCGCTGAGGAAAAAAAGAAGGTTGTTTATTATATTAAAACGTGTTCTTGGATAAAATACATTTGCAGACTTTGCTAGACGTGGGAGCAACTAGGTGCTTGAATATTCAGTACACGATGCAGTAATTTACATACTGCGAGAAACTCACAGAAAGCTCGTGAAATTCTACAAAGGGGCGTGTCCTAACTTCGCCGTGGTTGGCGGTTAATTAATGTACTGCGGACGTGATAATTAATATGATTAAGTTACTTAGCTGAGAGTGGGTTCAGTTCTGATAGTAACTAACACAAAATATATTTTAAATCATATATTTGCAGAAAACTAGTAACAAACTATAGTATGTTCTGTGAAATACGAATAGAATTTTATTTTGAAAAAATAAATGCAACGGCATAAACCTAGTTGTGAGAATGAATGTTGCAACCAAAGAAACAATGACAAGAATATAAAATAAGGGATAGCAACACAATTCCTAATGCCATACAAAATTTCTTTGGATCGTGTTGTTTTCGTATACATACAAATTCAATGAGCGGTAAGTCCTTTCGCCAAGAAAGGAATATTCACAATTCGTAGCAACGAATCCCTGGCGCAGGTAAGAAGGCCTGCACAATAAAATTGTCCGCGCACGAAGATACAAGTAGTGACAATTTTTATGTGCTATTTCTGTTTGAATGCTTTACGTTAACATCAGTAAACTTTGCTTCATGATCAGTGATTTCTTTAACTCGCAGTGTCTTGGACTCAATTCATAAATCACAGACGTGCAAGCTTCCTGTCGATCTATTTTTTCTATGCGACTTTCGAACAGCTATATCGATGCAGTGTTACCACAATCATAAAGGTGAATAAGCTGACATTACAGCAGCCAAACGTGTTTCAAACATTGTGCTAGGTCAAATATTTCTACTAAACATTTATTTTCTCAACACAGCACTTAAACTTTTTATAAATATCCTCTTTACACTAAAATACACGTACGAGGGGCTTAGAATGATGGTGGTGTAAGTCACTTTTATTAATAGGTACTTTTTTCATTCAATACGTATATTTTAAAAGGCAACTCCGTTATAATTATCACACTTTTTTTTTTATAAAATTTTCGAAGTAAAATTCAAGTAACAAAAAAACGGGCGATGTAATTTGTATGTGAACTCAGAATATCGTTTTTGTGAAAATTACTTTACGTTCCTTACACCACCATAATTCTAAACCCGTCAATATAATAACAGTGATTTTTTAATGTTTTGTTGCGATACTGGGGACAGAATCTACAATCCCGAACTTGCCCGAGCTAAACTCAGAATACGATTTTCCGTCACACGATAATTCCTTACGTTAACAGCAAGATCGAAGCAACTAGATGTTGAAATGTTTTAGTGCTTGTAACGACAAACTCAGAATAAGCGCCCGGGTTCGTTTCTCTAGCTGGGTCGTTCCAATTTTTGCTCGTGGGAGACTTGGCGGACGTTGCGTTTGTCTACGAGTTTTCTCGTGTATTTCCCTTTCCTCGCGCCCTTGCATTCCGTCGCAAGATACGTTAGTAACGACTAACTTTCTAGGTTTATATAGGTTTGATCCATCACATGACCAGGCTTACTCGAGCACTAGCTTACTTCCAAACGCCCGCTAGCATTTCATGAACTAGGGACCTAGAATTTCCGTGAAGAGAATTCGTAACAACTTCTTAAAATTTTTCCGACAAACCACAAACAATTGGTGTCTCAGTAACCGTATTCTTATTGGTACAGTCAAATTAGTTACGCCTCTACACAAATACAAGCTGCCAATATACATGAAGTGGAGTTGCAGTTGTGGACGTAACGCGATGAAACAAGTTGATGTATAAATCTATCCGCAGAGACGCAGGGTCTCTAGCTCAAGGTTTTTATAAGATGGTTATTCAAAAATACCGCACATATTTGATTCATTTCTTTAGTTAATAAAACTTGCAACAACGTAAACATAGTATAAGCAGGGGAGACACTGGAAACATGGGGTGATTTTGGGAAATTACAAAAAAATATTTTTCGCAAATTCTGTTACCGTGAATAAATAAATTGACTTGCGGTTAATCCCGAGTAAAAATCCTCACGTAATTTAGTTAATGTTTCCTCACATTTGACAACAATGGAAAAATGTGAAATAAATTTAGTACAAATGTGTCGAAAAAGTCACCCCACGTGTCTGAAGCACCCCAGCTTACGGTATTTAATATATTTCACTTGTACTTCACATAATAATTTATTTGTGCTGTATTCCTCAATATTATAAAATTAGTTCATGCCGTTACACTTCGCTGTATGTTTTCTTACTTCTAGGGAAAAATTTTGTCTTCGTAAGTCGGGTTGTTTCGTCTACTAACATCAGGTTGTCCTTCCCTCGAGCAAGGTTACCAATGAGTACATCAAGAACCCGCTATCGTTGGCTTATTGGTCGCTTGAAAGATTTATTTACTCTGGTAACTGTTAGAACTCCTTAAGCTGAAATTTCCCCTACCTAAGCTAACAACAATACACCTAAGACAGGTAGTGTTTAGTGATACAGATATGAAATAACTGATGGGAATGCGAATACAGTTACATAGCACGCCAGAAAATGTCTTCGCAGGCCAGCAGTACGGTGGAAACGCCTACCATCAATCAGCGTTAAGAGTTAGTGGAAGGTAGCTTTCACTTCACGTTCGAGGCACGGGAACGGAGTAGGCGATAAATCGAACGTATCACGTCCGTCTAGCACCTCATCGCTTCTAGGCGCGAAGGACTAAACTAGCGTGCAGCGTTTTCGTAGAATGTGTTTTTGAATGCGCCTTCTAACGATGACCCGTTGATTTATTTGTGGACAGTCTGTGGTAATGTCCAATGCAGGTTTCTATGTCTTAATTTTACGATTACGATCGATATTATCTCAGCTACAACAACGTGAAAAATCCTTTCTTTTTTTTATGCACTTTTGAGGAGCTTGGGAATCATGATTTTAATAAGTACACGGCATTTTTTAAATCATAGGGACAAAGTTTAAGTGTCATCTTTTCGTAGATAAACGCATTGGAAACACTTTGAGTAGTTACACAAGACAAAATATTTTCTGTACTACAAAACAGCACAACTTACACATCCGGTCTTCTAACTCTTAAGGTGGCTGCCCTGCTAGTTGACAGCCAGGCCAATAAGAAACCTGCGTATCATTCATGAGCCTAACATTCATGCGGCTGGTATCAATAACCTCGGACAGCAAATAAGTGACCAAGTACGCCCTTAGAAAATTAGCCATCACGTCATAGCACGTATGCATCGCTGTTTAGTCTGTGCCTAAAGTACGTAAAAAAACCTCGGACAGCCAATAACTGATAAATCACACATCACAACCACCCGCTCGCTGTTTTGCTTCTGTCATCTTACCTGTTCTGTGGCTCAGGTTTCGTCTTGCAAAAAAAAAAAAACTATAAACTTTCATCCGCACTTCCAAATGTCTGACCCCGACATATTTTCACGGTTCGCAACGCGTCCGTCTCGCAAATCAGCGAGTTGGCGTGACGGGGTTGAAAACCCGCAAATGGAATCAGAAACACTGCAGTAACGAGCGCGGGAAAGTGAGAGATAGCAAAAGCGAATGCCGCAGTAAGAGAGAGACGGACATACAGATGCGGTGGGGGATACGGACGTACGGTACGAGAGCGTGCGTTTCCTCTTTCCAGGGCCGTAAGCCGACAATTGATTCCACTCACCCTTCTTCTCCCACCCCACGGCGCTGCTAGATATATTCAACATGGCGCTGTCGCTAGCCAGCGGCTCGCGATATGCTCACGCACCCACTCACGCACAACACGCACCCACACGCCACGAAGGTCGCAGTTATCAGAACATTTATTAAAAAAAAAAAAAAAAAAATCATATGCGTACCTACAGCACATGTACTGGATGTCCAGAATAGGCCGTGTAATAAGCACGCTATGCAGATCCTCGACTAAGTCGGGGAATAAAATGTTAGTGGCAAATTGTTGTGCGACAGCGTTTTACACGTACAGTATGGCAAAACAACAAGGATGAATTTCCTTCATGTGCTCCGCGTGCATGTATTTTATTATGTTTATGTCTTCAAGTAAACGTGGAAGCATGTTTGTAACATTAAGGATTTGAACCTGCGCCCATAATTTGATGAATATTAAACTGTTAGTGAGATAGTAATATGTCTGTAGAGAGCAATATAGCAAGAGGGGTCTTAACTCCTTGCAATGTTGCCAAATTGTGCATGTAAAATGTCACCGTGTAACATTTTGCGACATTTTCGCCTCCAATTTAACTCGGGATTTGCGTGGTGTTCTTATTATACAGCTGGACTATTCCGTATATACCGGGTTTAAGGAAATTAATGGTCCAAACTGCGAGAGGTGATTCCTCGTGAACCATTAAGGGGATTCACCAGTCAGGCATTTTCTGTAAAATCAATGTTTGCGCCTACACATGTAACTTCGTAAGTAACTGATATAGGAATACGAGTTTTTTTTAAGGGACGATAGAATAGTATAATCTACTTCCGCCAGGACTTACTTTTTTCCTATCGATTATATTTCCACAGAAAAAAAAATGTGTGAAATCGGCTACAAATACAATTTTAAAGCTGTGGCGCCAAGGCGCCTTAAGGTACAACAGAAAACTATATCCTGGCAAGCATAGTTAAATCCTTAGGCTTTCGATACACGTCATAATACCCCAGTGTTACAGATCTAATTTGCGTGCAATTCCGGGGACGCGCAAATGTCTGTTGCAAGGCTTGGAAGGGCCGGGTGATGCTGCCTCGTCAAAGACAAGTAGTATGAGCGTGGCAGGGCGACACTGAGTGGAGGAGGTACAGGCACACTAGCCGGCCGCAGGAGGGAAAGATAGCTAGGCAAGGAGGGAACCCGATAACGGACAGCAGACAGGCGTGCGTGCGTTTGTGTGTGCGTGTATACAGATCATCTAACTCTTAGATTGCAGTATGTATACATGGGCATTCGTTTCGTTCCCTCTGTTCGCGGTAACTGCCATAAGCCGTTTGTCGCGGCCACGTGATTTGTTGTGTCCAATGTACTGATTTCGGAACAAAAATTTCGTTACTGTGTATGCTACTACATATAGTGGTAAGACTGGTAAATATCAATCAGCTATTGCGGTAGGGTTGAAGACCCCATGAGCAATGTTGAAGATATTGTTTGTTTATGTCAAGTGGTGTATAATTTTTCAGACAAGTACGAACATAATGAATCACAAATTGACGCAGTATGTAAATGACATTTATGCAAGGTATCGGAATAATAACTATGTTACAGGAAATACTGTGCAAAATGATATGTGAACAATAATACAACTGTTAGTTTTAGATATGTACACTCATGTTCACACTCTTATGTCGTACGTTTCAAACAATACATTACCTCCGTTTCCAACAGTACCTTCCTGGCCCTCTGTAGCAGCAACTGAACCTTTGTGTGCATTTTACACGAAAACTATAGATCCTAGACAGTTGCAACAAGAGGACATTTTTGGACACACAGGTCTTATTACACAATACACCGTCTTAAATTGTTCACATATCCTGACGTTGACAAAGTTGTATGCAATAAGAGGGTAGCCACCCCCGCTATTTTCATAAGGGAGGAAGGTATCAACCAGAGTTTGCTGCTGGTTTGAAGATCCCAATAGCATTAAGCAATGCTGAAAATATTGTATTGTTATGTCAATTAGTTTAAGATATTTTGGGAAAATACGGTTTTCAAATTTGATATGTGGGGGTTCATAACTCCTTCATATTACATTTAGGTGGATAGTGCATAACATGTTTTCGTCTTCTTTTTTCGAGAGGAACACGCATGCGAAGTTTGTCCCCCTATTTAAGAAACAACCTGTACATCCACGTTTCAAAACCATTCAATACATTTTCACTGTTCACTTCCAACGTTACATAACCTAGTCCGCAAGACTACAGGCCCAGGCACAATTGCGCAGACGTGTCTGTCTGAGCTATCTGACTGAGCTGTCCGACCAATTTTCAGCGGTAGCTAGGCACAACTGAGGACTTTGCAGCAAAAGAGAGGCAGCTCCATATTAATAAACTTGTGGGAAACAAAAAAAAACTGCTAAAAATTAGTACTAAAAACGTGCTCAATATACTCATCCAGTTTAAAGATACCATTTGTACAGAGCCTTGGAAAGTATTAATATGCTTCCTACTACCATGAGTGCTTAGCAAACAGGTATTGAAGTAAACGTTAATTTTTTTAAGAAAATGAATTTGAATTTAAAAATAATTTTTGAGCAAGATTTGCAAAGAAGTTAATAAAAATTAATTTTGATCAGTGGACTACATTGGCCGAATTAAGTAAAAAATACATTGTTTCAAATATTAATAAAACCTGAAGATATTGTAGAATATAATTTATTAAGTATTAATCATAAAAATTTGAGAAATTTTATGAAAAATAATATAACATTTGACAAAATTTTTACATGATTTACCCGCTTCAGACATCGTTAAATGCAGTTACAATAACGCATTTACTTTTCTTGAGAATTTGCTTTGTTCTCTTAACTTTTACAGGAAAATCAATTACTTTTTTTAAATAAAATAAGTTATATTATTCAATTGTACGAACATTTAAATATTGAATTCAATTCCAATTTGATTTTTTTAATAAATGCTTACGCAAGAAATACTTTAAACAAAATAATTTAGAATATAATTTTAAAGAAGAAACAGTAAGAAAATTTTGCAAAATAATTGGGTGGTTCTTAAAGACATGTACATAAAAAAGATTAGAGAAAGGAATATTCCTTATACTTTATCTACCGTTTGGTTTATACATATGTATTCCTACTGAAAATTCAGTAAATTTAGTTAGATCTTTGAAATTTGATTTTGCAATCAATTTTTCTACTTGTTTGGTATTTGTACATAATATAATGCCAACGCTTTTCTAATATTTTTCACTGTTATTCAAAAAAGTGAATTATTTTTTTAATCTATCGAAATTTTTTCAAAACACCTACTTTTGCGTTTGCTCTCTTTTTTGTATTTAAATCAATGTATGATTTCATCCAATTCGATTGTTTTGATTTTATGCTCTGTGTAGTTTTTAAAATTTCGTTCCCAAAGACAAATATTGTTTGAGATTTATCTAATGTAATTCATACTGTTCTTTATCATACTGTTACAAGTCTGAGAGCACAAACTTTATATGTGGGCAATTCCCATGAGTTCTTTGGGATAGAGGTCTATAATTACAAATAAAAGAGTTAAATTAAGTACTGGATTTAATAGCTCACAAAGCTATGAAATACACAAAACAGTAATCAACTAGAACTCTCACAACACAATTAGTTATGCACACAATTACTCCTGT
>PNEQ01042936.1:0-19414 GCA_003012365.1 Medauroidea extradentata | reverse complement strand
ATTGAACAGTGTATGGATAGTTATTGTTTGTTTATTCATACATTGCACTTGTCTCGTGTAGGTGAATCATGGTTAAAATTATTCACAGACAAAAATTCATTGGTCAATGGTTTTAAGGGTTTGGTCAAGGTATTTGACACTTCAGTCATGACTTTATTTTTAATAATTACTGGATATTTTAATAAGTTTTAAAAATTAGATTTCATATAAACTATCAAAATTATGTACTGTAATTCGAACAGTGTCAAATATTGAAATATATTTTGCTAGTTTAACAGTCGAGAAAACTTTAGTACGAATATATGAACTGACAATGTCATTGTAGTTATTAGAAGTTGAGTATTTATTTTTGTTTGCAGTTCAGTTAACGTGTTAACTTGTGCACACAAATGTGAATTTATTGAAACTGTGATGAACATCTTTTAGTGTTTTATCCCCCATTGCAGCTATATTTTTCAGAATTAAATTTCATAAGGCCAAGAAGCCGACAGTTAACTATTTACTGTACTAAAAATGTAATTCGTTAATAAACTTGAAAATTGTTTACGTTTTACGAATTCATCTTCATTTTTATTTAGTCAATCATGCAACCACCTTTGTACAAACCCATGATGAGAAGAAAGGACAGCCAATGCTGGGTTAGGTGAGATGTGCAATTGAGAAAATATTTATTTGGGAGTGTTCTCATTTAAAATTATAAGCCATATAGGGGTCGTTTCCTCACCCCAAAAAAAGTGAGATGTCAGATCAGAACATATGTATAGGCTATCATGCCCAGATTATAAATGGGCAGATAGACTGTACATATGTTCTGATCTGACATCTCCCCTTTTTTTGGGTGAGTAAACGACCCCTACTTTTGAGGGAAACTTTGAGAACTTTTAGATAATCTACATCAAAATGGCTGGAGCCAGGGATGCAACCGGCCCTCCCGAATCTAATTTCAAGTGTGTTTTAGAGAGTGTGTGTATTAAAATGTGATGCTTAGAATTGGATAATTCAGCGACAACTTTGTAAGTATCAAAAAGCACGAAGGATAACTGGACAGGGCATATAATTAGTAGTACATGGGCCAGCAAACGAGCTTTATAAGCCAATCCAGCATTCATTTAATTACAGCTGCACCTAGGCTTTGAAAAAAGAATTATGTGGGTCGATAGAATACAGACTTGTTGCTGGAACATTCAACTTATTTTGAGGGGCCTTGCTGTGGTCAACTAATTGGTACAGTCAATTGGAGGGAAGGGGCTAAAAATTTGAGATTTGCCCGGAACTCCAAAGCACCTACAGGCCATCCTGCTGCTGTGTCACATATCAATGTATATTATATTGTAAATATGCAGAACTGATCATGGAGTAATGAAAGATTTACTGTTATATAAAATAAATAGCATTAAGCAACAAAATTTTTACACAGGTATCAGATAACACTCAAGGGAGTAATTAATTTATGGTACTGTAACCTCATATTAATACATTAATTTTGGTATGTTGTTTAAAAAATTGAGTCACACAAATATAATAATACTGCACTTGAGAGAACCCAACTTAAATAAAAAACAGAGAAAGGTATGATACAGGACATCACCCAGAGTAAAGTAACGGCGATGTAACCCTGAGAAATATAACAGAGACGTCACCCTGAAACACGTTACGGGTACGTCACTCTAAGACACGTCACAGGGACGTCATTTTAAGCCACGTAACAGGGACGTCACTAATACCACGTAACAGGGACGTCACTAATACCACGTCACAGGTACGTAACCCTGTGTGGCGTCGCTGGAACGTTCCCTTGTGTAACGTTGCACAAACGTCCCTTTGTGTAACGTCGCTGAGACGTCATTTTGCTACGTCCCAAAAAGCGGACATTTGGATGTCGCCACAACGTCCCGCTGACGTCGCGGTGACGTTCTGGGACGTCTATGCGACGTCGTGAAGTTACCTGTGGGACGTCGCGGCGACGTTTTTTCCACCTTGTTGTGCTGTATGGGGAAGTATCATTTTGTGTACTGTCATCATGGTATTTTAAGTTTATGTCGGTAATTACTTTATTTATTGTTGTAAACCTAATAAAATTTGTTTTATCAATGTTTAAAAATAGATCATGCATTGAATACCATTTAATTAATTGTTTAGAATCTAGTTGGCCTTATTTAAAAACAAAATATGGCAAAATCTGCAGATGTGGTAGTTTCAGCCGATCTGGCAGACCTGTGTTATTAGACCAGATTAGAACAGTGCAGAATATAATTTTATGCTGGTACAATATATTTATATAGAATTACAATTGAAGGGTTAAAATAAATGTATATGTTTAGAACACCTAATTATTACTATTTACATAATTTAATTCATACATGAATTACATTCTGTGGCGATATTTTTACTTGATAAACTGCTTCAGACTTCTCGTTCAACAAAAATACTACGATCCGATATTATATTTTCCATGAATATACACTCAAACCGTCTTACAACATAATTTATTTTACATACACATGCTGGAGTCTGTGTTTGTTTATTTTTATGCACATTTTCCTGCATATTGTCTTCTGGCGCCTATCTACCCTAGACATAAGTGAATCCGGCGACGAGATCGAGTTGAATATTTAGAGATCTTGAGGGCTGGTAGATCATTACTGCATGAAGTTCTTGGCTAATTTAAGAGTAATATCTACACTATAGAGGAGATCCAATGTTATTTTCGTAAGCGCCGGTAACCGCCAAACCTATGGCACAGATCACGAAGAAGGGTATAAGGCCTATTAGCCAATATGAGCACATCCTCGCTTTTTTGCATGAGCCATGCCGAAAAGTTAAGTTCACCCTGAAATTTCTGCCCGCCAAAGAACAGAGAACGCAGAAGTTACCCAGGAGTGTGTACATGAAGTAGCCAAGCTGAGCAAAGAAACAAAAGAAGAGTACAGTTTAATATTTATTTACGTGACGACATATATTCACTGTAGATTTTTATTAGTTTTTTAACAGAACGACTTTAACCAAGTTACGAACACGATAAGCACTTTCGATCGGTAGCAAATGTGAAGGAAATTTCAGATGATAGTACAATGATTGTGTTTTAGGTAGTGTGCACAACAAGTGGCCGAAAGTGTAGTCACTGAGGTCTGTAAAATAAACGATCTCTCTATTATGGCAAAATGTCATTGTTATTGTTTTTTATTTTTTATTTTATTTACAATCATCCACCTGTTGATCCCCGTGGAAGCCGATGGCCTTGGGGATATAGGCTTTGTCAACACATTGTTGAATTTTTACAGTTTTGAACAATCATAATATAATAATAAGCAACTATGCATTAAACACAAATTAGCAAACTGATGGTACATGCACATATAAGTAGACCTTCCAACACAATTAGCAAATAATAGTTACGGTACTAATTACATAGTGTATACACTAAAAAAACACGGTACAATACAGTACCGGTACATACACAATTAAAACTACATCTTGAAAATCATAAGTATAAAATCTAAAAATTATAAAGTGTTCTTAAATTGTATTTAGACATGAGTATCATAAATATTTGTTACCTTTACATTTGCAAGATAGTCATCAACTTCTTGTAAATTATAAAAACATTGTGATTTAAAAAGTAATTAAATATAGTTTGTAAACTGATTGCTTTTTTGATTGGTTATATATTTTGGTAACTTATTAAAGAAATGTAAACCTATGTTGTACATGCCCTTTGAGTATACCCTACCAGCACACAGACATCCTGAAGACGTCCGTAGGATGTGGGAACTGTCGTCCCTAGGACGTCCTAGGGAAGTTCATTTCAAGTCATTTTTATGTAGGAAAAGTTCATGGAAAAGTACTACCTCCCTAGGATGTCTGGCATACACATCCCTGGGACATCCCTAGGAGCTCCCTGGGATTTGTAATAAACACATTCCCAAGACATACTCAAGAGCTCTCTGGGATCTGCATTAAATGCATCCCAAGGTCATCCCTAGGAGCTCCCTGGGACCTGTATTATACACATCCCTGGGATATCCCTAGGAGCTCCCTAGGACCTTATTAAACACGTCCCTGGGACATCCCTAGGAGCTCCCTGGGACCTGTATTAAATGCATCTGTGGGACATCCCTAGCAACTCCTTCCAGCAGCGAAAGTAAAAGTTTAGTACTCAACACAAAAGAAAACAAATGTATTTGTTTTGGTGATATCTAAACTTAGTATTTAACACACAGTCAAATACACATAATTGTTAATGTAGTCTCTTAAAAACCTTTAAAATAAACAATTCTCCTGTAATAACATTTTTTTAATGCTTCAACTTCCAAAAGTCTACCAGTAATAATAAAATATGTGTCGAAATTAATAAATTTACCAATTTCTTAAGGCACATGTAAATGTCATGAGTTATCTACTAAATTAATTGCAACAAACCTCGTGTATATTTAAATAATATTGTGAGCTATCTAGTGATCATATTAGGAACTTGCCTAGAAATCCACTATGTCCGTGGGAGCTCCTGCTCGGATATCCCAGGGAGCACCTGCTCGAACATCCCAGGGAGCTCCTGCTCGAACATCCCAGGGAGCTCCAGCTCGGACATCCCAGGGAGTTCCTCAGAGGAGCTCCATGGAAGCTCCCTGTAAGGACATCCCTGGGAGCGCCTCAGATGAGGAATTTAGGATGACCCAAAATCGTCTTCCAAGGAGCTTCCTGGGATGTGATGTACTTTTCGAGGAGGTACTTGGGACGTCCTAGGGACATGGCTTTTCGGAGCTCTCGGACATCCGAAATATCCATCCCCAGGACATCCTGAGTATCGTATGTACCCGGATATCCTCAAAGGATGTCCCTAGGACATCCTGGGGACTTGCTGTGCTGGTAGGGTACAGAGCTGCTATGCTGTATATGTCTAAGTTTATGAGAATTTGTTGTTGAATATTGATGAATTTCACTATTTATCTTATAATAATTTTGATTTTGTCTAACCAATTTCAAAATGTTTATAATATACTCATTATAAAAAGTTTTGATCTTATACATTTCAAACAACTTTCGACACAAAGAAGATCTTTTAGCCTTGGCTATTATTCTAAGTGCCTTTTTTGTAAGATAAAAATTCTTTTATTTTCTGTTTGGTTTCCCCAAAACTCTATACCATATTTCATTGTAGAATGAAAAAAGCATGATATGCCATTTTAGGGTATTTGTATTAATCAGTTATTGCAATGCCTTTAGTAGAAAGCATATTGATGCTAACTTGGTCAGTAGGTTATTGATGTGTTCAATCCATGATAACTTCTTGTCAGTATGTAACCCTAAGAATTTATACTGTCAGCTTCAATAACATTATTATTTTTATACATCCTAAGTATGGGAAGACAACTTTTACTTTTACAGAAGGAAATAAATTGAGTTTTTGATATATTTAATAAAATATTATTTTCCTGAAACCAATTAACAAGTGTTGTTAGCAAAGTTTTACTTATTACTTTCAAATTATCCTTATTTTTATCTCTTAAATACTTGTTTCATCTGCAAAGAGTGTTAACTGACCATCATCTATTCTGGAAGGAAAATCGTTAATATAAATTAAAAACAACAGTGGTCCTAAAATGCTCCCCTGTGGTACTGCATTGCTAATTGTCTCCCAACTTGATGAAAAAATGCTGCCTTTCTCATCATTGATATCCACTCTCTGTTTTCGGTTTGTCATATATGATTGCAAAAATTTATATTCTTTTCCTCTTATTGTAAGATATTCCAATTTACTTAACAATACTTCAAGATTTACCATATCAAACACTTTGGTTAAATCACAAAAATGTCATATGTATATTCTCCTTTATCTAGAGCTTCTAGTATAGTTTTTGTTAACTGAAATATAGCAGTCATGGCACACTTTTGCTATCGAAATCCACTTTGCTCTTTACATAACAAACTGTTATCTTCTAAATATGTAATTAATCTATTGCATATTACTCTTTCATAAATTTTTGAAAAGACTGATAAAAGACTTATTGGTCTATAGTTTCCAATTAATTGTTTATTACCTTTTTTATATACAGGTAAGATTCTTGCTAATTTCAACCTTTCAGGGAAACAACTATGCTTAAAAGACTGGTTTATCAAGAAGGTGAGAGGCTTAACTATATAATTTAGACTTTATTTTATGATCATATTAGTGAGGCCATATATATCAGAGGACTTTTTATATTTTATCATAATAATTATATCTTTAATCTCTTTGCAATCTGTTGGAGATAGTACAAACTTAGATGTTATGACCTGTAATTTGTTATTATTAGAGTTCTTACTTATTGATGTTGTTTTTGTATCATAAGTTATGTTTAGATTCTTGCTTATATTATCAAAATACTCATTAAAATTATTTGCTACTTCTGTTTATTTTATGTGGATTTTTTGTAATGTCCCTTCCCATTTGTTTATTAATGAATTTCCACACTACTATTTGGTTATTCACATTTTGCTCAATTTTTTTATTATTATACTCTTTTTTCGCCAATTTAACAGCTTTGCAGTGTTGTTTCTTGCAAATTGAATAATATTAATGAATGTGTGGATCTACTGTTTTTTTTTTTAAATTTTATAAAGCTCTTTTAATTTTTTGCTTGAAACTATTGTATCTGTAGTTATCCATTTGGGTCTATTATTTTTATGTAGGCCTATACAATTTCCTGCAAATGTTTTTATGTATGTGGGAAAAGATTCCTCAAAGTACAGTAGGAACTTTTTTAGAAAATTGTTAAGATTAGAATTAACGTCATGTGATCCATCTATATTCAGCCAGGGTTCTACAGACAACTTATAGTTAAATAAATGCTCAAGTAAATATCATTCTACATATAGATTTGATGTACTAAGCACATAATCTATTGCTTTTTTTTGTAGCATAAGTACAGCGAGTACTGACATTAATATTGTTTTGAATATTAAACATTTTCATTATTTCAACTAGACGTAATTTTTCTTTTGAATTAGTATTAAAATCTATGTGTTTAAGTCACCACATACAATTACCCTTTGTTTAAAATTATTTTAAAAAACACATATTAATGTGAGATAAAATTTTTCAAAGAAAATTTTTAAGCAACCACTGGGAGGCCTATATAAAGATATAATTGTTACTTGCAATTCATTTAACTTCAATTTAACTGCAGCGCATTCATAGACACCTTCTTCACTAATGGTTATTAAATTATCTAATTAATTTTCAATAATTCTTTATTTACCATTATACAACTACCTCAGTAACCTTTCCCAGATCTACGAAAACTACTAATAATTTCATAATTTGGTATCCAATCTCTTTTACACTCTATTGCGTTTAGCCAATTTTCAGAGAAACATAAAATTTTGGGTACAATACCTTTATTAAAAGAGTGTAAAACATTTCTATTACTGAAGCTTTGTTTCTGATGGACTGAACATTGTAGTGTAGTACACTTAGATGGCTATGAATAACTGTGTTATCTGTGTGACTTGTGCCACTTTTTATTTTATTACTATCCCAATGTATACAATTTGTTTGTAATGAATTGCATGTATATGGATATTTTCCATTGGATTTTATAGTATTTGAACTAAAGGTAATGATTTTCAAATCACTTTCAACTATTAAAATTTTTTCCTGTTTACACTAATTTTTGATCTTATCACCCACTTATCTAGGAAATTTCTGGCAGATGGCATGGGCCTAGGACTTTTAACTGTGCTTGTTTCTTCTGTATGCCTACTGTTTTTAACCTTGTTGTCCATTTTAACTAGCCACCTATCCAACAAAGTTAACTTTTTTACTTTAACACATTTTACATTACCTTTGACTATGTCACAGATTTTTGAAGCTACCAAGGTTCCTTCCTTTCCAGGTTTACAACATGGGTTATGGGCCCAGGCTGCCCAGTTCGACATAGTCGGGCTTGAAAGTTGGAATGCAAGTCCGCAGGATAACCGTTGTTGCGGTGGTTGGACTGCTCGCACTCGCAGTTGTTTCGTGTTTTTGAGACGTTTCGTGTTATAAACACGAAGCATTGATACCTGTATTGTTTGTCAGAATTCCATAATTTGTAAGATATAATTTTTCCAATTGGCTGTGGATAGTAGAGACACTTTTGGACAAGGAGGGAGTTGGCGATTTATTAGTATTTCGGAGACCGCTAGAGAGAAATTTTCTACCGACGAAAAGAAAGCAGTTGACGAGCATGACAAAAAGGCTAAATGGGTATGTATCGGAAAGGACCTGGAAATATTATAAGGCGCAGCATCAGTTAAGGAAATGATGGGTTCTTTGAAGAATGTTTTTGCCTGGAACAGCTCTATATCTAAACTGTTTGTAATGTAAAAGCTTTTGAAACTGAAGTTTGATACAGGTGAGCTGCAAAATCATTTCCTTGAGGTAGTAACTTTACTTCGCGATTTAGAAGTTTTGAGTGCAGTCTTAGACGAGACAGATAAGGTGTGCTACTTGTTACTGACGATCCCAGAAAAGTTCAACAGCATGATCATCGCCATTGAGTTGATGACTTCAAACATAAGTCTGGAGTTTGTGAAGGGACGACTTCTGGATGCAGAACTTTGCTTGTTGAAGAGGCAACTTTCATCACCACCGGAGCCAGGCTGTTCATTTGTGGTGCAGAAGTCCAAGGTGGAGTGCTTCGATTATAGCGAGAAGGGACATTCAGGACGAATTGTCCGAAGTTAAAGAGGAAAAGTTCACATTCCTACATGCCTGGTAAAGTTAATACGAGCAGGGGCCGTGGAGAGGGGTTAAAATGCTTGTTTTCTCTCTGGTGAAAGTGGAGGTAGAATTATCGCACGTTAGTGGCATGTGAGGAACAGATTGCCCAGTAGCGCCAGTTCGTCGGAGAGGACGAACACTCGGAGAGCGTGGTCGTGTTGCCGATGGCCAAGGCATTTTTACGTTAATCTATCCAGCTCGACATCATACTTACGAAAGGGGAATCTTAGGCGCTCCCCATGGCTCGATGCACACAACGAAGCACTCAACAGGGATATCGGGCACCTGGATGCCCTTGCACAGTAAAACAAAACAATGAGGGAATGCAGGTTGAAGGGTTCCGAGCCCTGAAGGCCGAGAAATGGCGAGTCAATAATTAACACACTTAATGTAATATGTGGTTATTATTGCTGATTGGCACCGTACATCCATGCGATACAAACACTGGTGGTGGCGTAAAATGGACCCGAACTTGAGCTGGTCTGGTGAGCGACACTGATAAGAAAAGGCCATGTGGGCATAAAAGTATTTATAATGAATTAAAGCCCCTAGGCACGCATACAGGCAGGGGTGAGGGGTATTTCCAAGCACAGTAAAGTTAAGTGAAAATGTTCCAATGAAATATTACGTTCTTGATACTCTGATGGTTGTACAATAAGTGATAGTGCTCAGAGCGACACAGAGTCGACCACCCCTTCAAGCTGCTAACCGCCAACTGACAAACCTTTCGCACCGACCGGACAGCGAGCCTGCTGGTGGCGGGATAAAGCCATTAAGTGGTAGAACAAACACAAAAATATTTTCATTACATTAAAAATTTTACTAAGTCTTAGAATTGGAATTTTAATTGTAAGAAAATGGAGCAGGTCAGGTTGGCTGCGCAGGCTAGTTCATCTTCGCTGGGCGGCACAGGGTTGTATCTACCATTAATTAAGCTTAGCCACGACAATTACTACCGAGGCTAAGTCTAAACCTAAACAAGGTTATCCCTGGCCGTTGCTTAAACCCAGCAACTGGCAGTGTGACTCCCATCGTTCTGTTTCACCTACAATTAGCCAAACAAGTGCTGCTAACTTGTGGTGCATTTTACAGGACATATCAGCAACAGGGCTCTTTCCTAACAATGTATATGTGATTCTAGGGATTTCACAACACATGGACACTGCCTGGTCGTCGGGGATGGGCATCTGGATGCTGCTGCCTTTTATCGCAACATGGTCGGGCATGTTCCCATATGCGTGGGCAGTACTGGCTGCTCTGCCATTCCAAATCAGTGCATGGGGCACACAATGCGCTGCACTGGAAGGGAATGCGGAATGATCAGTGTCAAAGTTAATGTTTCCAGTTGCAGTGGGCAAGGTTTTCACAAGGAAAATATTGCAACTGTAATTGTGAGTGCTGAACATCATTATATTGCATTTGCAGCACCAACCTCTTTGTTAAGTGACAATGAACAGCCTGATACTATGAATTTGTTTGTGATTCTGGTGGAGCTGAACACATGATGAATAAAAAATGTAGGTCGTGCATGACAAATATTTAAACAGGTGAACCAGTTGCTACTGTAGTAACAGATAGCAGCAAGAAACTTGTGGTACATGAAAGAGGTAATGTTATGTTTGGTAACTGTACATTAATAAATGTTTTGTTGGTCAGTAACTTTACAGTCTTCTTGCTATATATAGGGTGTGTAAAGCAGAGTATCAAGCTAACTTTAGTGAAGCCAAAATAGAAGTTAGAGATAAGATGTTGCATATTGTTCTGATAAGTCAAAGAATTGTTAAACTCTACATGGTATAAGCAACACCTTCTGCTGTCACATGGCATGAAAGTTTAGGAAACCCTGGTTTTGAGGCCATCAGAAATTTATGTATCATGATTGGTGTTAAAGTTATGAAAGCAGTAAGAGATTGTAAAACACATATTAAGAGAAAGTTATCAACAATTTAAATCTGTATGTCCTAAGAGGAAAATATGTTAAGAAATGATATGCAGTGACTTGTGTGGCCCTTTAAATCCTTCAACTTTAGATGGTTATAATTATTTTCAGATAATCACTAATACTTATTAAAGTTTTTGTGCAGTGTATCTTTTAAGGAAAAAATATTAAGCCTGTGGTAATTTGAAACATTACATAAAATGAGCAGAGAGGCAGTTTTCATATAATAATTGCAAGGTATAAATAATATTGTGTGTTAATGGGGGTGAATTTTGTTCATAATTTTTCAGAGGATAGTGTTTTAAAAAGGGTATTCAGTTGGAATATACTCCTGCATATACACCTCATCTGCACAGTCAAAGTTAAAGAGCATACAGGTCTTTGTTAGAGAGACCCTGGTGTTTAATATTTAACTAAATATCTGTGGTGGGTGGCTGTTCGAACAGCAGCATATTTTTATAATATAACTCCTACATATGCAGATGGTGATATACCGGCTGAAACATAGTATGGGCAGAAAATAAATTATGATAAAATACACTTATTTGGAATTAATGCGTTCATTTAAGACAACCGACCATTTCCGAGAAATCTGAACAAGAATAGTAATGAGGTATACATGGTGGACTATGCATCAAATGCATGCAGATATTTTGATCCAAGTAATATAAAAATTGTTGTTTCACAAAATGTAAATATTTTGGAAGATGAATCTTTCCCTAAAACAGTATAATTTGAGTGTGCTGATGAAATTGGAGTGCATTCATTGGAATCATATAAAGAAGACTTACAGGGTATGTTAGAAGAGCCTTTAGGTGAGGAAAAAATTAGTGCTTCTAATGAAACTGTGGAGAATGAGGTTCGGAGATCAGAAAGAACAGAAAACTTCGAGTAGTGCATAGTGATTATATCACTTATCATGACTATGTTATGCAATTAGAATTAATTTAAATGCGTTAAGTATAATTTATACTGTAAGCAAATGCATGACAATGTTTACCACAATAAATGGAGGAATAGTCACAAGCTATGAAGTAGCGAGTTGTGTTTCCATGACCTCCAACCTTAAAGTTTGAAACTAATATATTTTACTATGAGAAATTAATGAATTAAGTTACAGTGTTAAATTACGAACATACCATAATGTGTTTTGCAGCAGTTTAAATTCATACTGTATCATAACTGGAAATATGGAGTTTTCACTCAATTTATCGGAAGGGACATAATAAATTATGCTGCAATACTGTTCATGGACGAAACGAGTTCTGCTGCAATGTGGGTTTATCAAAGCCTGTTTAACCTCGGCAACATGAACTGTAAAAGACTTCAAATTTTCAGCACTGTGTACTATAAAGGAAAGAAAAACATGGAACCAAACATTCATTTTCCGAACATTTTGGACATAACGAGTTTTGCAACTGGACGACCCAAATCGTTCTGAAGTATATTCGAAATTCACAACTCGACATGCTCTGTACATCAATTTTATTGAATGATCAATGGTGCCGAATATTAATTGATACCATGGTCTCTCATAATTTTGTAAGGCAATGGTTTATCGTTCCTAGCAAACTGGAAAGCACGGTATTCACTTTTCAGCTTGCGACAATGCAGTAGACCAGTGAGACAGTTGGCGAAGTGGAGATTACCATCAAGATTAGAAACAATGTTACCGTGACACATGTGGTGGTCACATCTGAGGTTCGGCGGACATCATCCTGGGAATTCCATGCCTGACCCAACAAAGCACAACAGTGGAACTGGCAGCTCAGCCGAAATACTTAGAGTGCCTAGAGTGTAGAATAGTGTACATATAGATATGAAACACGACCGGCCAGCATCATCAATTTTGCTCGATGATCTGGATCACAAAATGCCAGTGGTATACTGGGAGGTTATCGCAACAACTACTCAAAGATCATAGTGATGTGTTCGCATCCTCAGATCCTCTCAAGCGAACATATGTTACTCAACATCAGGTTCCATTAACATAGTCTGCACCGGTGTATACTCTGTCAAATGGAAACCAACCCTATCAATTGAAAATCATTCGAGATCAAATCTAGGAGATGATTCAGGAAGGTGAGATTGAGCGAACACATAGCCAGTACAATTCGGCCATCACACTTGTGCCGAAGGAGTGAACCTGAAGATTTTGCATTGATTTCCAACTCGTAATTTGCATCACACAGAGTGCCTTACCACCAAACTACCAGTGAAGGGAATGCTAGGAGCATTCGAGCATGCCAATGTGATGCCATCACTGGAACTGCACAGTGGTAATTAGCAGGTCTCCATGGCACCTCATAGACCTGCACAAGATGGCCTTTACAGCTCCAGATTGTCGCAGGTTACATTTCTGGGCTATGCTTTTAGCCTCAAGTGTGCCCCAGCTACTTTCCTGGCCTTGATGGTGAATGTACTCGATGGTTATATTGGCAACTTCGTTCTGGCATACCTGGACGACATGCTCAAGGGAGCAGAGTCATGAGAGGGCAATATTCACCACATTTCCCTCATCCTGGCAAGGCTAGCAACCAAGGCTTGACATGCGCCGAAAAGAAGTACCACATCGGCAATTCCTGCACACTGTTATTCTGCCATCTGGTGGAAGAAGAGGGAAGCCGACCCACTTCAGACAATAAATGACCAACCTGCACTCCATACCCTGAAACAGCTGAGAAAATTCTTCGGGCTCATCAACTGGTTGCGCGACTTTATACAGGACTTCGTCACAATGGGGGCACCACTAAGTGACCTGTTGTCACTGATATAACAGTTCAAATGGATAGAGGATCTTCAGTGCTCTTAACGAGGTTAAGGCCAGTTTATTGAGTATCTGAAAATGTCAAGTCATGACCGGAGCAGGCACCTCTACTTTCAGACTTACGTGCATGAACTGGGGCTGGGTATTGTCTTGTACCAGTATGGAGATGACGGCGAGTGGAGGATCATCGAATTCAGCAGTGTTAATTTCGGAACCATCGAGCAATGCTATGAGAAGAAGCAAACTCACCAGATGGGTACTCTTTCTAATGTCATTCGATTTTGAGGTCCAATTTTTGCAAGGGGTGGAGAGTGAGCTTGCTGACACACTGGGCTCCCCAGACATCATCGCAAGGGACAAGAAAGAAAGGGAGTAGCTCCTGCCCCAGTAACTGACAGTGTCCTGCGAAACTAATTTGAGGCACCCCAGTTCTGCTAAATTGTTGTTCTAGATGAGGCAACGCTGAACTATATGCAGAAAAAAGTACTAGCAGCTGCGCAACAATAATGCCAGTTCGCAGGAGCTGGTCGTGAAGTGTGGAAGAGGTGAGGTGCTGCATTGTTGCTTTGCCGACAACCACCTGGAGGTGGAATGTGCGAAGCGTATACTCGCTTGGAATCTGTACATCTTTATGGTAGAGCACTCCACTGTCCTGCATTAAAACCATGACAGCACATGGACAAGGCATCCAGGTGGTAT
This sequence comes from Medauroidea extradentata, assembly GCA_003012365.1. NCBI lineage: Eukaryota > Metazoa > Arthropoda > Insecta > Phasmatodea > Phasmatidae > Medauroidea > Medauroidea extradentata. The sequence continues at coordinate 5,266 of PNEQ01042936.1, read as the reverse complement.
GCCGACATTTTATCTCCGAAAACAACACTACAGTGATTTACATTTGCAGGCTTCGGTATTCTAACATCAGCTATGCACAGAGCGCATGTTCCGAGTGTGTAAAAATAAGGAAAGTGAGGAAGCAGGGATTTGCTTAAGTGGCAAATTTATCTCGCCAACAACTGTAGACTGCCTTTTAGAAGCCACCTAAATATCTCAATAAATTCAGTGAAATAATATACAGGATGGTCCTGAACTACAGGTACAAACGCAGGGAGGTGATTCCTTATGTAAAATAAAGTAGGACATATTTAGGACACTTTGTACCTAAGTGTAATATAGGGGGAGTAATTGTAAATATCGGAAACAGAATCATTTAAAACAACAATACTCTGAGCATTCATTTGTGTTGTAATAGTCTTCAAACCCACATCAAATGCTGGTTGATACCATCAGCCATTACTAAAAATACAGGGGTGGCCACCCTCTAAGAGGAATAAACATGTGTGCCATCGGGAAAGTGGAACATTTGACGATGTTTTATTAAGTAATGCGAGCTTTGTAATAAAAATGGTCCTCTTATTGCAACTGTCTAGGGCTCATAGTTTTCGTGAAAAATGCACGCGAAGCTTTGGCTGAAGCGTTAAGAGTACCAGGAGAGCATAGGCAACACAGCGTATATTGTGTTTGGAAGTGCTCAATTGCTCTATCCAAAATGGGTTAAAAAACATTACATACGAAAAATTCTGTACAGTAACTTGTAAGGGAGATATCCACCCTTACATAGTGATGTCTTACCGAACAAAAATTAAATCTAACAGACAATAAGTAAGGTGACGACGAACTTCCAAACATTGCCGGAGCTCCGTCGTGCTGGTACCACATACGCTGATGTGATTGTAAATCCACATCATCCAACAGAACTGGAAGTATGTCCTCTAAAAACTGTCGATAAAGGCGGCCAGTCAAACGCGCCGGCAAAAAATAAGGGCCAATCAGGTTGTCGCCGACAATCCCGGCCCAGACATTAACAGAAAATATCACTTGATGGCGGTGTTCAACCTCGCATGTGGGTTGATGTCGTTCCATACGTGACTGTTTCGACTGTTGTGAATGCCATCATGCGTAAAAGAAGCCTCGTAGGTCTACCAAATGTTGCAAGAAATTCCAGGTTAGTTTGCGCATTGATGCAGAAACCAGCGAGCGAAATCGACTCGTGACTGAAAATCAGCTGGTTGTAATGCTTGCACCTTTTCGCGATGAAAATGGTGAAGTAGTTGTTCATGCAGAACCCTCAACACACTTGGGTGGTTTGCATGCATTGTGCGAGCAATTCCACTTGTGCTACTTGATGGCGAATCGGCGATGTGTTCCAATACTTCCTCCTCAAAGTTGACTGTTCTAACATTGCGTCTCACGCCGGTGTCATACCTATTCGCTGTAAGTGTTCCAGTCTCTTGTAACCGTCGGTCCACAGACGAGAACATTCGATGTCCTGGACAATGTCTGTTTGGAAATGTCAGTGCATACAGATGCTGAGCTTCCCTCGCGTTACCTCCAGCAGCACCATACATGAGATGCATATCTGCCATTTCTGCATATGTGAAACGTCTCTCCATGTTGCGCACCAACTGTGCAATGCCACACTGGCACACCTTGGTAGTGGTGCTAAGCAAACGATGCGCGTGCAGAAGTGTCATATGACCAGCCTTGCAATGCATGTTGCATATCTGGCGGGAAATAAAGTGCACCCTCACATGTGTTTCTTCTCAATAGTTCACATAAACATGTTGCGTGAAGGTGACTTGTATTATGCATTTGTATTACATCTTTGAAAAGCAATACAAAATACCTACATGTTACACACACATTGGTAGGATCGTACCACCCCCTCGTTTTTCTCGAAGTTGTACACCACAATAGTGGCTGTGCAAATACTTACGATCAATGTAATCATTCACAATACCTTTCTTATTGTCTGTTAGAGTTAATTTTTGTTCGGCAAAACGTCGCTTTGTAAGGGTGGATATCTCCTTTACAAGTTACTGTACAATATTTTTCGTATGTAATGTTTTCTAACCCATTTTGGATAGAGCAATTAAGCACTTCCAAACAGAATGTACGCAGTATTGCCTATGCTCTCCTGGTACTCTATTGCTTCAGCCAAAGCTTCGCGTGCATTTTTCACGAAAACTATGAGCCCTAGACAGTTGCAATAAGAGGACCATTTTTATTACAAAGCTCGCATTACTCAATAAAACATCGTCAAATATTCCACTATCCCGATGGCCACCCCTGTTTTTTAGTAATGGCTGAAGGTATCAACCAGCATTTGATGTGGGTTTGAAGACTATTATAACACAAATCAATGCTCCGAGTATTGTAGTTTTAAATGATTCTGTTTCCGATATTTAAAATAAATACGGTTTTCAAATTCGATATTCTGCGGCTCATTACTTCCACTATATTACACTTAGGTACAAAGTGTCCTACTATGTCCTTCTTTATTCTCCATAAGGAATCACCTCCCTGCGTTTGTACCTGTAGTTCGGGACCCCCCTTCCCCTGTATATAGAATGGTTAATTCTATTGGTAATTCCCCCTATTACGAAGTAGGCCTACTCGCGTGTAGGGAGTGTACATTTGTTTTTAGCTTTCCGTCTGGTGTACTGCGGAATCATAAACAAGACAAATTTTGAAGGTGTCTGAAAAGGACGTCCAATAAAAAAAAATCTTTGTATTTGACAAATGGTTATGGCGATGGCAGGACAGAAAATTAAGTTCTGAAATTTTCGTTATGAGTTTAATGTTTAACTTCTCTGCCATATGGTTTGGTAATGTGCTCGGCTATAAAGTATGTTCTTTAAAAATGAATAACATTGTCACTTCTATTTTACTCCCAGATAGCATGTAAGCTTGCGTCAAGCCTGCACTTGACTTGATTTAGAGTAGCCACTACAAGTCTTATTTGGTAAGTTACATTCAAGCTTGAACCAAGCCTTTTTCTTGCAGTTGTATCCTGCCTTGTACGAGGTAAGCGTGCTACAAGCTTGTAGCAACCTTGCATCATGCTTTCCTGGCAAGCTTGCTGCAGGCTTGTCGTGTGGAGACTAATTAGCTTGATTCAAGCCTGATTCAAGCTTATGGCTTGACATAACAGGCTTGCTGCAAGCTTGCAGACTTGTCATGGCAAGCTTGATTCAAGGTTGAATCAAGCTGATTTTGCTATCAGGGCTTTATATTTTTTAATTGATATTAACTTATTTGGTATGAAGTACGTTATAATTCGTGTGAAATAATAGGCTGCAAAAATGTCTACTGTAACACCCAGGCATAAAGGAGCAACATCTAAAACTAATCATTCTGCCACGACAAAATTGTTGCAATTTGAGGCGATTTCATGGCAGAATAATAAAAATATACAATCCTTTTTGGCGCAGTAGGTTTAAAAATCCAATATCTGTAGAAACTTTAGGCCAGCTTTTTTAAATTGTGTTCCAGCTGGGTTTTGAGTGGAAATGTAGTTACGATATTAAAATTTTTTACTAATTAACTAAGTCGTGTACGATAAATGAGAAAAGTTCGCAGGAAGAGCTATGGTGTGTAGGACATGACCTGTACCTGTTTGGTACAATTTACAGTGATTTCGCGAAACGAGCGAGTTGAGTGACAAGTTGCGTCTGTCAGTAAGGTGCTAAGTTGTTATTAATTCATTACACATTTAACATGTATTGTGTCAACTGCAATATTGTTAAAATTTAACAGAACAATAAATCTTATCATAAATATTGGTTTTAAATATTTATGTGGCTCATACATGTAATTCTTAAATTGATAGTAACTCTTTAATTCATATTTAAAAATAGATATGTCATCAAAATAATAAGGTTAATTTTTTTAAACTTTTCCGACAAACTACAATAAAATGTACGAAATGTATTTTCACTTTTCGGCATGGAAACACATTTTGACTGTCGTCTTGAAAAATATACCTAGCCTGCTAATTGTAAAATCAGAATATTTTTTTTTTAAATTTTGGTAAGAGGAAAAATAACCGACGAAAATATTTCAGAGTAGCCTAAAATATCAATATCTGATTAATTGTATATGTTGTGTTTAATAAGTCACAATGCAACTATTCTTACATATGATTTTAACTTAAACAAACTAACCGGGCCAGTTGGTGTTGAAATTAAACTAACAATAATGCAAACTAATAGATGTCACTTAAAAATTAAACAACCCCTTTTTGCTATCGCATACAGTCTACGAAAGGAACAAAAAATGAGCTAAGCGCCAGGAAAAATGAGTTTTGCAGTGAGAGCTTATACTGCCATAATGAACAAGGGACGTACGTGTAACCTATGAAGTACTGTAATTTAAATAAATCTGAATTATGAAACTTCCTACGATGTGAGTTGCAGTAAATATGTGTGATACATTTAATACCTTTAGTACTGTAATAACTTGTAGAGATGTGGTTAATTTGACAAATCTGAAAGTATTAATTTATTAGTAAAAACACAGATACCATTCCCTACAAATCTATAGCTACATGATACGTTTAGCATTGTACGTCCCATGTTTCAATAACATATTTAATTCGTTAAACTTTCGTGTAGAAGCGAAGATCTTGAAATGTAGGAACAATTTTAGGTATATCTCAGGGTTATTATAGTCAATCAAAGAATTGGGTGTAATATAATTGTATCCCTCGACTACTCAATTAGTAGATACAATCGAAAGTTAAGCCAGAACCTGCCTTGGAGAAAACGTATGTTCAAAAAGAAACTTTTACTCTCATTACATTTCACTGGCTAAGATAAATCAACGTTTTTGCCGAATCAGTTCAATTACCTAATCCAAGTGGCGACGACTCAAGAGTTCAATAAAATTTAAATATATAATTTGGAGTTGATCTTACGGTCTCGTAGGCGATGGCTTGAAGCTCACTCATGTTATAAACTCTATAAGAACTAAACCACAAATTTCCTCTTCTCAAGGTGGCTAGTACTATTTAGATTATTTCTCTGCCTACTGCTGTCTCCCATGAGTTACCTTGAGCTGACTCTCAGCTCGTCCTCCTTGAATTGTACTTCTGATATGAACTTAAAATTTAGTTTCGTCTGTGTCTCCGCTCTGCTTGAATTTCGCGCCGTCTACTCGGGTAGTCATGAACGCTAATTCAGGGTGATGTGCCTTTCCCCCCTTTCCCCTCCTTAGCAACCCTCCCTTCTGACCCCACCTGTTTGCCTTTTCCCCTCTTTTGGATTTTGCGCATGCGTAA
>PNEQ01042932.1:0-30361 GCA_003012365.1 Medauroidea extradentata | reverse complement strand
AGCAGTGAGTGTTCAATGTACAAGTGAACCATTAAATAAAGAAAACTAAACGGAAACTTTTTTCTTCTTTTTTATATATATGCCCACTTAAATGTTTTCTCTCTAAGCCGACACCGTTTGAAATACTTCAGGCTATCCGGGCAAGTAAAACAAAAGGGAAGTATTTCTAATTTCTAAAGGACTTGTCAAAGTCATCGCTTGCCGAAATCAGCTGCCGCCGGTAATGGAAGGTAGCTGCAAGGAATAAACAACACCACAACGTAGACGTGAAGTAGGAGCGTAGCAGACCCATCACATTCTGGCGTCCCCGGAACAGGGACATCTAGACATCAACAACACGGCGACGTAGACGTAGCGGACCCGTCACATTCTGCCGCCCCGAACAGGGACATCATAACCTCCAAAATAAGCTTCTAGATAGCAGCCAAGACAGTCGAACAGAGAGGGAGCGGAGCCCCGTCACATTCTGACCGCCCGAACAGGGACATCTAGATAATAACAACACTGCAAAGAAGACGAAACCCATCACAACACGTGTCAGGCGGTCCACTCATAGTACTTAGGCCTTAACTATATTGTTTATTATTCCTGTGTTTATTTCCTTTTGTGCAGTTTATTTTAATTGTTATTTATTAGCTAGTTATTTATCTTAGGTTATGGTTGTCATAAATTTAAGAGGGCGACTTATGGCAGTTGCCTGCATCAGTGTTTAAATTATTTCACTTGGTATTTAATTAGTTTGCTTTAGTTGGGTTTATTTCAATTTTTAAATTTGGTTTGTATCTCAGTTTTTGCAGCAGTTATACAATGCTAAACGTAAATATGTTTGAATTAAGGCTGGGAGTATTGTTGACCCAGTTTCCCTGTTGCAGCTAGGTGTGCTTACCCACTTCCTGGAAGAGTTTAAAATAAAATTGTGACCATTTTTATTGCTGTTACTTTTCACTGGAGCCAATGTGGATTTCTGTGACTAGCGTGTGCCAATCAAAAGACATGCCGTATAGAATATTAAACTTTATTCTGCAATTTAAAGTATTATTAGTATTGTGTAAGCAATATTTTTTATAAGAAATACATAGTTAGGAAGTATAGATTTGTATTTGTTCATAAGGAATTTAGTTAGTTTTTAGTTTTGGGTAGCATTTAGTTGCTTTAGTGCACTAGGTAACTGCCAGTTCTGCAACTGGTTTCTGTGTTTGGTGGTTGGGCTAGGAGCACATCAAGTTTGGAAGCGCGAGAAAAGTATGTGGATCATAGAAGACAGAGAAGTCTACTCCCCATATTTTCTGTACATACAGTAATGTCATGGACTTTAGCTACTTAAACATTAAACCCAATTTAGGGTACAATTCTTGAAAATTTGTTTAGTTTGTTTGGTTCTGCTGCTCAGGCGGCCTAAGTATGGAGAAAAAGTTTTCTAACAATGTGACTCAGCCAACACCACTTTACGTTATTTCTTTTCGGTCAGTGCCATATTTTAAAAATGCATAATTTTACGTGGAAACTAATGTTTTTCGCTATAAAAATATTTTGATGGTGTAAACAAATTTCCAGTATATTGTAATTCTGTGAAGTAAAATTTTTAGTGTTTTCAAATAAAATAAAAATGTGAAGAAACAAAACAGATGTGTATGTCGTTTCATGATCTGAAATAAGCAGCCATCTAAACAACACCTCAAAGTACCGGCAATGTTACCTACAATATGAAAGTTACATAGTTGATGAACATTTCCAACAGGGTCTTGAGCGACTTACAAGAGTTACCCATCACGAATGCGAAGTAAACAGTTTTTTTTTTCATTCAGAAAAAAAAAATGTGATGATTTTAGAGTACAGTACCCACGAGGCTAGTGTTACTGATAGTAACATAGTTGCTGCGATTACAGTACCTTCCCCTTCCAAATATCCACTTCCTTGAAGCTCATTGGGTCATCGATATTGCCGTCTTCGAACTCCGGATGCTTATTGCGTGATTATCCTGGTTTCGGCCAAGCATTTTCCAACTGATGCAAAACATGTGAAAAATTGTGTCAGTGTTGTCTGTTTAGCCTGAAGTTTGAAATCTTTCATAACCACGACATGAGGCTTCAGTGCAGCCTCGAATGATCTTGTGAATATCAAACTTTGTTCTAAAACACGATCACATTTTTGAAACTTTTTGTACTGTCTTTCAGAAGCTCTTAATAATTTTGAAATCTTAGCCAAACTGAGCGCCTTCACGCCAGAGACCTTACCACTTCCTCCTCATTGCTATCACTACTGTTATTAGCTACCTTGTTCAACTTATTTGTTATTGGTTCTTGCGCCTTAGCATTAATAATGTTTTCAACTTCTTCCACTCTCATATCCTCAAAAACTTCCCACACCAGTCTGCTTAGCCAAGTACATAATATCTTTCACTACCACATCAGCTTCGTCAACAACTTTCCTATCATTTCTTTCACCACTGTGCATGTTGCAGTGATACTGATCTATCGTATATCAATATGATATGTCTGAGTAGGTAGCAGCAATAATAAGCAACATGATATACGACTGTGTGCACCAGCGAGCTGTTTGATACATGTGTGGTGTGCTCACATTCACATTAAGGCAGCGTTCCGTTACTGCTGATTTCACTGATTCAGTAATCTCAGTCATTCCGAAACTGCTGAGATTGCTACCAGTTGTTTTCGCGGGCTTTCGCGTAAGCTCCCTGTGCGAGGCTAGACGACTACTGAGATAAATGGAGCTGCAGAGGTTGTGTAGTGTCAGTAAAATAAGTGATGGCGGGAGTTTTAAAAATGAGTGTAGAACTTATGGATGTTACGAAGGTTAGGTGATATAATTACAGAATTTTTGTGACTGTGGGATGTGTACAACATTCTAAATAAAGTAATACAAGGTCAGTGTTACTACATGTATGTGTATATAAGTATATATACTTAATAGAAGAGGTTACAATGACCATGCAATCGTAAACTACCCGCGTTTTTGGGTATAATACGATTTAATAAATTGTGTTTCAAGCCAAATTGGTTCTCTGATATCAGTTGATTCAATTTGTTGCTTGTATTTACAACCTCTTTTATTACTGTATTGCTGATCATTCCGAAACTATTCTCAGTGAGAAAAACACGATTTCCACTAACACTGAAACTGTCCCGATACTGCTGGCAGTAAACTAAGTAATCTCAGTGGTTTCAGCAGTAACGGAATGCGGCCTAAGAAAGGTGGGAAAGCGGTAAGATTGCATTCGCAAATACGTAAATGTTATTCACGAATATTGAATAAAGGGTTACAATAACTTACACGTGAATAAGAAAATTTTCAAATACTGAGTTTTCGAATATGGAGGGATTACTACTGTATGTTAAGGCACATGATGCACATACTGTATGTATGTATGTATGTGTATGTATGTATGCTTGTATGTACGTATGTATGTACTACTACCAGCATGTTCTACTGATGTAAACATTTACCACACATACAGTAATAAATTAGCAAAATACCCGCAGAAACGTTATGTGAGCAGCTGGGCAAATCAATGACGGAGTTGAACTGGGACAAGTTAAAATAACTGCAATTCACTGAATTGTCAGTCATTCGGGCTGTTCAAATTTTACAGTCATACTCCTTTCGAAGCCAAGGAAACACGAAGGTACCCATACACAGAGAAAGAAGAGATCTGAATGGTTATAACTGACTGCCAGAAGACAAGTAGGTTCACTTGACAAAAACACAGGTAGCGGTTTCTTCAACAACATTAAAAAATTTGGGGCAGCTTTGCTACATTTTGTCAGAAATAATTCCAAATGGTTAAGTCAGGAAAAACTGCATACGTTATACCAACCACTTTTAATTGTTCTGCAATTATCACCTCACTATCACTTATGTTTCAAATAAAGTATGTCGGCATAAAGCAACGAGGAATGCTATGGACTGGCAAAATACAGTATTGTCTCAAGCATCTAAGTTTGCTTATCTATGAGAATAGGTGATTACTTTTCCAATGTTTGTAAAATCACAAATCAGCATCTGTTTTAATTGCCGTACTTCACAGTGGCGTATACATCCCTCACTACTTGGGTTGCAACGTGATGGTCTGGGAATTTTCAGAAAAATGACTGCTACTCTAGCATTGGCAGCAATATTAACAATATTAGGGCCACTGAATGCAAAGTGGTTAAAAGCATACTGTAACTCTATATGCAACCTTTCTTTGTTGCGTGCTTAGGAGACAGATTCATATACACAGAGGCATAAGATGTCTGATATGATATCAAAACTTTTATTTGTGAAAGAGAATGGGACAGTATCCTGAAGCAATGACAGAGCCATCCCTTCTCACGGAGTCATGACGTGACACACGCATGGGTAACCTTCTAATATGTCGCAGCATGCCATCTCCCGTATATTCTTAGCTTCATGGTGATAATTAGTAAAAAAATGAATTTCAAAGGCTCAAACACTCAAAACAAACTAACGTCTAATTCCGAGTCTGAACATACTCATCATACCTTAAAAATAATTAACTACTGAGTGTGACAACAAATCATAACAGATTGTGGTTACTTACGATACTCCAAGCTATAGAAAGAATTAATAATAGTCAGTCTCTTCATTCTGTCTATCTTCTAACCAAGCAATTTACTCAATGATATCAATTAACAACACTAAAACATATTTTTTAAAAAAATTTAAAAGCAAAAATTAGATCTTTTTTGTAAAGCAGTATTCACTTAAAAAATAATGTACTGTATATACTGTATGTAATTATATACTACCAGCGTGGAAAACAAAATGATCACATGAAGGTGGTGGTATTTTCATCCATATGCCTGTCAAAAGTTAGAACATGCCAAGCTTTTGACGGGTGGAGGAACAGAATTGTTGGAGGCATTTCATTAGCTGTTGGTCATATGACTGACTGATGAATGTACACAATGGGTTATTGTTAATTCCAGCTGAACTACATGAGAAAGACTTCCCCAAAGATAGATAATATCTAACACCATGACAAGTAATAGACAAAAAAATTCCAAGTCTACTGGGTGATTAAAATCATACTTCAATGCACGTTACAAAATCCATAAATTTTGCCAGTATTGAGAAAACTTACTATGTATATTCATTATGTGATGTCAGTCACAATACAAGGCAAAATTTACTGTACGTACAGCGAAATTGGATGGAGTCACTCAAAAATAAACTGACCTACAGCTCACTGAAACTGAAATATTTTAGCTCAAAGTTTACTGTGTCTAAATCTTGTATAAACAACTTTTTTCTGGGTTCTAATTTTCCTTCAGATAAGATGTAATACATGTTCCTTTATCTCGGATGTATTTTGTACCTCCTCTTCCTGTTTGGTACACAATTATCGTAAAAAAATTATTATTTTTTTTTTTTTACAAAAAGCTAATTGTACAATAAATATTACAAATATTTATATCTTAAAATGAATTTGAATTGGCGCAGAATAACATCTAGTATAAAAATAGATATAAAAGCACAGCTTGTCTTAACATTTCTTCGTAAAATATTAAAATGATAGAAAAATTTACATTACTGAACTTCTACCTGTGTGTGTGTTTTTAAATAAGTCTAATTCACTATAGGAATACAAAAATATTTACAATTTTTAAGCATTCTTTTTGGAAGCACATCAATAATATCATTACAATCACGGTTACAACATATAATGAAACTGTTACCAACATAATATAAATAGTCTAAAACATTATGCACTTTCTGCACCACTAGTCCACTACATTTTGTTGTACTAGCATTATCACACAGTGAAACGTGGTGCTGACATGACTAAAATAACCTAAAAAACTAAATATTTAAGCTTGACACACGTACAAATACACACAATGGCAAGACCAGTATACACACACTGGAGTAAAAATTTGTAGAATCTACAAACATTGTATAAAGATTCTACAGTAAATTCTGCTGCATGCAGACTGCCCATTAATAATTATCACATTGACTCGAGTGATCACAGCATTTTGGCGTGGAAGAGAGAATGGGACGTTGGTTCTGATATCACCCACCTACGTAAATAGTTGCAGACGTCTTCAATACACCACACACATATTTTATAGTGTTTTCTTAATGTCGGCAATATGTTTTGACGTTTAATATCAATTATGTATGGATGTCCTTACTTTGTATTAACTTCGTAATTTATCCCCTGTATGAGTAACATGATCAGGATCAGTTGAAGGTGAAATCAGAACAACATTACAAGGCAACATGCAAGCACAGTATATAAAGTTGCTAATCTTGTCATGATGATGGAGGCAGTTAAAAAACTTATCCACTTTCACAGTAAAAAATTTGGAAGATGGCACAATGTGGACAAATATGGCACAGAGTTATGAGACATACTGCAATCCAAAGCAGGGATCATGTTTCAAAAACCCAGTCACATGGCATCTTGGGCATTTTGGAGGCGATCCAGGGCAGGTAGCCTGTGGACTTGAACACCCAGTAGTCGTACAAAAACTTGCCTATCAGGAAAGTAAGCAGAATGACCTGGGCAGCAATGATATAGTAAATGTAGTCGGTCCACTTGCGCTGTGTTGCACACACTGCACTGCGATCCAGTTCTATCACCTGCAAGAGGAATAGATTAATGACCTACTAAAAGAATAAGCCAATTACATCTAAAAGTCAGGTGAACCAAATATACAACTATAGGCATCCATTATGTGAGCACTAAATCAAAAAAGGGGCACTTGATCAAACACTCTCAGACAAACCGTTTCTGAGATACAGCACTCAAAAGTTGGAGCATTGTGGCAATGCAGACAGACAGACATACATGGTGATATGCTGCCAAGTTGCTACTGCAGATGTTTTAAAATCATCCCACCTTAAGCTTGCGCACCACATCGGTGTGAGTCATTCATTTGCACAGACCATCTTGCATGGAGATGTGCTGTAATAAATATCAATACAGCTACGTACAGCATGTAATGGACGACTTGAAAAGAGGCGGAACTTTAGTCAGGTGTGGGAAACAATTCCTATCTCCATGGATACCGCAGCCGAACATAACCTTCATTCAGCTGTTTGGCTTCACATGTCCCGGATGAGATGTACGTCAAGAAAATTGATTATTTGTTTGGAATTTGCCGTTTTTTTTTTCAGGTAAACATTAATTTCAACAAAACCCGGACATTGTGGGTCACATCTTGTGGACTGATGAAGCTCACTTTACCCAAGAAAGTATACTTAATAGGCACAACAACACAACTGACATAACAGCAATCCTCATGTCATTCGTGCCACAGGTTTTCAGGTCCGATGGGAAACATCTGGTGCGATATCTTGGGAAGCTGATTGATAAGATCGTATCTCTTCCCTGATAGATTCACAGGAGGTTGGTGAGCAGTGTTTCTCCGTAGGGTACCACGGGAGCTCTTAAAGGATGTTTCACTAGAGCTACAACGTGTTATGTAGTACCAACATGATTGGACACCGGTGCATTACAGTGCAGCAGCTCACCAGGAATTATATCGCATCTGTCCAAGGCAGTAGATAGGAAGGGATGGATGTGTATCCTGGCCACCAAGGTCACCGGCTATTTATCCCTTAGACTACTCCTTGTGGTGGTTCCTTAAGGAACTAGTGCACCAATGAACTATGAAGGGCATCAAGGAATGCATTGCCAAACTGAATGTTGCTGTAAAGCATGTAATCAACTACCACTTATGTGTGGTGCAGGCTACAGTTGTGCATAATATGGTGACTGTGTTCGGATAGATAGAGGACAATTTGAACACATGCTTAGAGACTTACAAGGTGTAGTTAAGACTGTTACGTATAACGTAAATACAAGGATGTAGCCTAATCACTGTTGTGTTCGGTGCTGGCACATATACATTCTAGCTCCTGTATTTCCAGAAAATTTAAACAATAAAACATTTCTTGTTATACTGCATTACACGTACCACTTAAGATGTCCTGCCTGCACCCCTGCATAAAAGTACCTCCTTTTCCCCTTACTAGTTATCTAGTGTGTTGCATACCTCTCAATAATAAAGTTGTACTGTGCTGTTCAAAATAAATGAGCGCACTCGTGGAGCCCAAAATATTTCAAAGCCCCATTCTGGAATGTTCTGCGTGTAATGCAGGCGCATTAAGTCACAGGCGCTAAGCACAGTTTGTGAATCGAGGCATGCGCCGCAGCTCGCAAAATAAAACTCTTTGGAGGAAAAAGCAAACAACTCACAGAATTGAAAATAATGGTGTGCAATTTATTTCGCTGCGTTTATTTAACAGTAATTGCAGAACTGTACACACTTTGTTGAACGCAATAAACAAAGTATATGTACAGGATAGTGTATTTTATAATATACTGGTCATTGAACAAGCGAATCATTTCTTTATCTTTCTAAAGATAATTTATAGATTACAGGTTCAAGAGCAGTGTTACTGAAAGGAAACATGAGTAATTCTTGGGTCCTGAGCACGTCTCGAAAAACGTAGCGAAAATTTTAAAAATGTGGCATACCACTTAAACATTTTAATATTTTTAATGTTATTATGTATTATCTACCATCATATTATATATCTATGTTCAACAAATTGGCATTTTTGTATTAAAAGTCTGTGCTTACGACTGAAAAGTGATATATGTATTTGAGAGTGGCATTAGAAGAAAACCTCAAAAATAGAATCCTGGGTAGGTCATTGCTGAAAGAATATTTGCTATCTCCGTATCAGCACATTTTCCGTCAGAAACGTGAGTCAATTGTAGAACTATGAAATCAGAAAAACTAAAATATATTTATAAAGTAAATATTCAACACACTAGTTAGTTCTGTAACAACTGGATTGTTAAAATGGTTAGATATCATAGACATATGGCGTCACAGTGTTTATTAGATGTCACTCACAATTTAATGTATAATATCCAAATAAAAGCATCCTTCTCTGACTTTACGGAACATATTACTCTGCTTACTTTATTAGAAATAATTGGAGACCTAAAAAGTACGCAATTTCAGTAAACTGCACTTTTCATTGCACAGATTTATGTGCTGCAGCCTAAATGGTCTTTAAGTACTATGATAGGGGGGTTACAACATTGGTTTTTCCTATTTCAATTAGGGATTGTTAGAGTTTTCTTCCCTTGTTCGGTGTTACAATAGTAGCAATGGAAGATAAAAAAAAATTTGCAGCTTATATTGCCATCTTATAAATTCGTAACACTTTAGGTTTGTCTCTGTAATATGTTTCATGGTCGGTTTTTTTGAACATTAGTTTCGGTCCGACAAACTATCATTCCAGTGCTGTGGGTGAATTCACGTAGTGTAGCAAAACTATTGAAAATAATTTAATGTCACAGACTGCAAGAAATATTGAATGTAGACTAATTTTGCACATGTATGCAGTGAGCGTTCCAAAAAGCGACTGAGAAGTATTTTTTTTTCTTATTACTGGCCCACAGCTATGCAGCCCCTCGGCCAAGAGTGCATCTATAATATTATGCTAAGGCATCAATGTGATTTAATTAAGAAACTTTTCACGAAACCATGGTATAGAGACAATTATTTCAGACCATTTGGACGAAAACAAATTCACACCCAGCCTGACCTAGGAAGACGGAGAAATAAAATGAAGGAACGCCTGCTGAACGTGCTATAACAATATGACGCAAGGACAAAACACAGACAGAGTTGCTCAGATTGACAGACAATTTCGCACTTGAAACACTCGTCAGTGTTGCGCTTATCACTCCATTGTACTCATGCTTCTAAAAACGTAAGACAGCACTGATCAGGCAGAGCTCTTAATAGAGAAGTGCGAACAATTCCTGCTTGACGTTAGTATTTTGAACTATAATTTTAACAGAAGTAATCCTATATGAAACGTAAATACGTAGTACATAAATTGTAACCTCATCTGGGAAGAAGAAAAAGAATAAAGAGACTTACGCTGGATATTAATGTCTCCTCGAATTGGTCTCTTCCGTTAGTTACAATAATTTTTACGAACATACTAACACTTAACTCACATATGTAGCATAAAATATTGTTTTTAATTTATAATATCTTATATGAACTTCAGGAGGGGACCACGGAAAGAGCTACATGAATTCCATTATTGCTTTTCTAAGATAAATAAAATATGGTTGTTTTGCAATTGTTAAATCCTATATAAAAAAAAAAAAAGATCCAAACTATTAAAGTAAGCAGCTAAATCTATCAATTTCTTAAAATGTGTAATTATGTTTGTCAAGAGCAATCGCAAATAATACTTATGTAATGTATATAAAGACGTTAATATATCTTCAGAGCGATTTACACCACATGTTTCTTATATACTTACTAAGATTACGGGGTATGAGAGTATCAAAGTATTTAGTTTGTATTTGTTATTCCGTCAGAATAGTAAAACTGATTTGCTTTCTTTAATTTTGTATTCATGAACACAAGAATATTAATGTGCTACGGTACATTAGTTTTACATGTTTATGCTTTATAACACTCTGATAGTATGCAGTAATTAATTGCATAATGAAATACCTCATTAATGTCTTAATTGTTAAATATAATATATTTCAAGCCAGAGATTATATTAAGTGTATTAAAAAAATTAAAAAGAATATTCTTCCCAGCTTCATTCTAACATTCATAACACTACCTAAATTGTATTTATTATTCCATCAGAATAGCAATACTGATTTGCTTGGTTGAAATTCGTATTTATGAAAACTACAATCTTAATACGCTATGATGCATCTGATTGTATGTAGCTATTAATTACACATTGAAATATCTCAGTCATATTTTATTGTTAAATATATATATCAAGCCGAAGTTTGTAATAAGTGTATTCAAAAACAAATATGAAAAGGATATTCTTCTCAGCATCATTACCAGGAAATAATTATAAGTTCTGACTTCAATCAGGACCGAAATTACTGCTTAGTCATACTGAATACAAAGTTTAACACAAAATGTAATCAATATAATAGTCACAGAAATAGTTTTCCTTTCTCAATGTTGGCCATTTGCATAGCAACAGAAACTCTTCTTGATTGTCAATAATTTACCATTCACATTTAGCATAACTGTTCACAAAACCATTCTGTTGGCTGTACCTACCATCAGATTCCAGCATTGACCTCGAGTCAAATGTGACTGGCTATACTAGAATCATAGTTCCTTAACCGCTGTAGGAATGTTTGCAGACGAAACACAACTAAATGTTACTAAACAGTGATTCTTACAATGGATTCTCTATGTATTGAAACCTGATGGATTGAAATACCTGCATCCATGGAACACAATCTGGGGCCGATTAATTTATTTTACAGCATTTTAAGATCATATCCATTGAAATCCCTCATCTATTGAAATTTTTTGTCAGTCCCATGAGAAACGGTGGATAGAGAATCCACTGTACATAGTTTACCAAGCACTGTGATTCATAAAATATATTAATTCTTATACCAATGTAAATAACTTGTAATTTAAACATCAACATCCTATGGTGAAAACTGTATGAAATAAAATACACTCTTAAGAATTAATATATTTGGCTGTTGTAAAATATTTTTATAACAAACAAAGACTTTCTCTAGTTGCAAATAAACCAGTAAATAATAGAAAACTTGTTTCGCGTCGTGTTACCTGTAACGACCCAAAAATTTTAATTATATCTAACAGTGAGAGTAATAAAAATAAAATAATGTAACAAATATCTTAATTATAGTCGTAGATACTACACGTTGGGCGTCGTACAAATCAGCGTCACTATGCATGTTGTCTAGACATAGGCGAATTAATACTAACTTTGTTGATAGTTTAGCTTACTTGTAGTTATACAAAGAGGCAGAGCTATAAGTGAAGTTTTGACATCCACATAGGGATTTGATAGTTTCGCAGGAATGTGAAATTAATTAGAGAATAATTTTTACAAGTAAAGCCTCACTTCAAATATTAATTTTAATATAATCCATAAAAAGTGTCAGAGTCGGAATAGAATTGTGTGATGCGACCATTTGTTGCTTTTAAATGTCCTGTTGTGCAAAACATGTTAACACTGTAAGTTTTATAAATGGGCTTTAATATGGTACTAACCAAAATTGTATAGAAGACCAACTGCAGTAAAGTAAGCGCTTAGGGTGCCATTGAAATGTTGTAGGGTACGGTACATTATTAACTTATTTCCTTGATACTAAAAGTAACTCAGTCGTTCTGTGAATCTTCACTTTCTAAACTCCTAAACAAACTATCAAGTCTTTTGGTTGTTCGCAGTGAATTTCTGACATGTGAAAAGTAGTCTTAAATTTGTCTCTGCCACTAACAGTGCCTTCACCTAGGCCTTATTTATAGTTACAGCAATGTTGACGTTTGGGGTAGTTACAGACTTTAATGTAAGAAGGTAATCGTATTAAATACATAGTTTACGTGGTATTAAGACGGATTTATTCTGAGCAATAAACAACTATGCCACATAATGTCCCAGTTATTCATAAAATTACTATGAAAATTAAATATTTATTTCCTGGGCTCATAGATGTTGAACAACAACATGTGCCGGTAGAACTATGAAACTCGCGTATAACCTGTTTCTCCCTTGTCGTACTTGTTTTCGGATCGTCTGCCTTGAAAGTTCACAAACAAAGTTTTCTTCTCAATAATTAAGTTATCTTATAAAATAAAACAACTTGCATTATATTTTTAGGTACTTAACGTAATCATAATTCTGTCACGAACATCTAAATATCTCTACTGATTATAATAAGTATCAACTGATATAAAACTAATTAGTTTTATTCATCCGTTTAGGTGTCAAATTTAAGACTATCTTTGTTATAAATCTTAAATATTTAGTATAAGTATACACGTGAAGTGAAAAATCATGACGACAGCCTGTTCAGTTGCATCAAAATTGATCATTCATTTCAAAAACACATATCATCCCTGTATGGTACTTAAGAGTTTAAATGTTTAAAATTCTTAAAAATCTTCTTGTGGCTATTTACCTAATCATCATAAAAAAAAGTGAATATCTCGAAGGGTTCGATGTATATCGAAGATTTATCTAAAACACATTCCATGTCTTTTCAGCTCCTAAGAGAGTTAATTTTGAACGACTTCACTGGTGTCTCTTGGGCATGAAAAATATGACAATACCTGTAGGCTTCACTGTATATCGACGAATAATTATAAACACATTTCATCTCTTTTCATCCCTGTTCACCTCTTTAGGTGAAGAATTTCGTAAATTCATAAAATTTATTTTCAGGTGATCGAGTAAGCATCAAACTTAAACAAAATTTACGTCGCTATATAAAAATCAATGATGTTGATATACTGATTGTGAACCGAAAAAAAAAAATTCTACCTTTTTTACCTCTTTGGAGATAAATTTGGAAAATTGTATTTTATATATACACGTAAACTTCAATATAAAGCTAAGTGAATTTTTATTCCTCGATCGGTTAAATAGATATGGAGGAATAATTGATAACATATTTCAAGTATTTTAACCCCCTTAATTACAAAATTTCGGAATGTTTTGGAGTCCTGTGTCAGTCATTTGTATACGTAACAAATTAAAGTAAAACTCACAACGATATCCCATCGAATTAGAGCTGTATAAATGATTGTTAAAAAAACACATTTTCCTTCTTTTTACTCTTTGGGAGTCAAATTTAAAAAAAATCTAAAAACTACTTCTTTTGTATTTATGTAAGCAATGTTTTAAAGTAAGAACTAACTCATTATCTTGAAGGATCCTAAAGACATCGACAATTAATCAGAAATTTCAAAGAATCCTAGAATTGGCTAATATGGATTTTTATAACGTCTTCCATTGAAGAAAAAATCGCGATGATAGGCCATTGGGTTCGATCTCTATCGACGTTTTTCTTACAAAATACATTTAATCCCCTTTCACCTCCTTAGAGGTAGAATTTTGAAAAATCACTTCTTAGTGTTCGCCTACGACCTGAAGGGAAACCACACAAAAAATTTCACGATTCTAGGTCGGTGGTTTTGACTGCAGTTTGATATGTCTGTTCTCTTTTGATAGACTCTGTAAAGGTCAATTTGAACTCGGTCGTTCAAAAAGCCTGTTCTACTGCTTGCTGGCGCACTGTTGCCACATCGCATGGTAGGCCTTCTAGGCCCTCACTCATTCAACATTCATGACGTCAGTCACGAAATGAAGTACAAGTACTTCTGTTCACGCACCTATATACAGTAGAACTCCTATATTACACTTTCTAATGGACAAATAAAAAATGGTGTAAATGAGGGTAAAGTGTAAACGGAGGGAAACAACAAAAACTGTTACCAAACATCTATTAATAACCGTTTTTACATGTCAAGTCATTATTGCACTACAGATGTAATGTGTGACCTCACAAAGCTTTTAGAAGTAAAATATAATGAATATTCTAACAGAAATTTATTCCTTCTTTCACAATATCAACATTTACTTTGCATGTAGAAAGAGAAATATTGGTAGCTTCATAAAAAAATAAGTGTAAATCAGGGGAAGGAAGTATCAACTGAAGTTTAAATGGCAGGAATACAATACATTGTTAACATAGAGAAAATTATGGGAACCAGAAAAAATGGTGTACATAAGGGGAAAGTGTAATTCAGAGGAATGTAAAATCAGGGTTCTACTGTAATACACTAGAAGTGCTCCCGCAGCTTTGCTCGCGTGTGTTTTTTCATAGCAGATAATAACTACTTTCACTGAAGCATCTTTGTGCACCAGATCTGTAGTTCAGCAGTGGCGAATGCTGGTCTGAAATATAGGGCTTGCTCATTGTTTGGTGAACCTTTTTAATGATATCTGTCAGCTGTTTTAAAACCAATCTGAATTATATAATGTCATGTGTGATTGATGTACCTATTATTAAAATAATAAAAACATATATGCAAGACAAGATCATTTGAGATTTAAATGTTCTTCATTGTTTGGTATTGTTATAACAAGCAAAAACGTTTTGCGCAGATGCTATTTCACTACATATAAACAGGCAGAAGAAGTCCCTTTGAAAATAGAAGAAGCTTGGTCAAGTGAGTTGTTACGAGTGGATCATAATCGCTAATTAGATCAAGAAGTTCTATGCAATTCCCTCTCTTACAGATGTTTGAGACTCATCAGGACCACGAAATGGCAGCTCTTGTTTTGCAATGAAACACACAGAATCTACTAAACGATTTAAAACGTCACAATTTTTTTTTTTACTTTTTCATTGTGCAGCAAGTCACTAATGCATTTCTGTTCAGCAAGCTGGTGATCAATCCTAGTTCTGCCAAAGCTATTCAACTGCAGAAAACACTTTATATGGTTGGCAGATTTCTCGTGCCTAGAAATAGAAAGGGTAAAGGTATTTAAGTTTCCGAAACCACTCTTACACCAAACACTGTTATCATTAGAAAAAAAAGGCCAACAAAACAGCTTATTCAGTTTTTTAGATCCTGATAACCAGTGAGTGTTCTTGTACTGACCGACATTGAAGGACCGAATACATTCTCTGTTTTTCTCTTTATGTTGGGTTTTTAAATCTGGCAGTGCCAGACATGGCCTGCCATTCTGCACAATATCACATTTTTGTTTAATACTTCTTCGAGAAAACAGAATTGTTTCTAATAGACTGTCAACAATACACACTTCTGACGGCTTTTCAACAGGCTGACCGGTATCCATCATTAATACTCCAGCATCCGTAACACTAATTCACTCCAATGAACAATATTTGTCACTGACTTTACACTTCACATTGTTGTCCTGTACACAGGTACGATAGTTCTTTCCCGGTCACCGAAACGTGTAATGCTACCCTTGTCCACCGCTAGAAGCTGCTCTCCAAACAAACAGTTCACGCAACCCCGCTAGATACCTCTGACGAGCAGTGAAGCTCTCGGCCGAGAGCTACAACCGCCGCATGTGGCCTGTGTGTAAGCACTTAGGTATCCTGCCTGAAGGAGGAGGAAAGGACGGTGCGCGCGCATGTAATATCGCCAACAGAGCAGACCACAAGGAGCTCCCACGATCGAGCAAGCGTAGCCCTTCGTCGAAACACGGACATATACCTCTCGTCACCTTGAGCAGCCACAGTGCACATTTGCTATCACTTAATGGGCTAGGGTGTACAAAAACCGATAGTAAATGCTAATGTTTAATAATCACATTTCGAGTGCGCTTGCGCAGCAAGCCTAGCAAGCACTGAGAATTCGCCACTGTAGTTCAGTCATGAAGTGTTAGAATGACAAATCTGCTAGTTGACCTAACCCTGCAGCAGGGTAAGCCTATAGCTGTCCATGCAAAAAGCAGCCTTAAGTTTGTCCCTGCCACAAACATAGATTATGCCTGGGCCTTATTTATAGTCACAGCAATGTTGACATTGTGGGATAAATACAGACACTTTAAAGTTATAGGGTAATCAAATGAAATACATAGTTAACAGATTTTATGCGAGCTAAAAACAGCTGCGTCATGTTAGATCCAAGTTATTAATAATATTACTTTAAAATATAAAATACTTATTTCCTTGGCTCATAGATGTTGAATAACACGTGTCGGTAGAACTGTTGAATGAAACTCCTGTATACCTTATTTCTCTCTGGTCGTACTTGCTTTTCATATTCTACCTTCTCTTTTCTATGGTATCTTCTGCCTTTAAAGTTTATAAACTAGGTTATATTCTCAATAACTAAGTTATCTTATAAAATAAAAAACTTACAATACTTTTTTAGGTATTTAACGTAACCAACACTCTGACCCGAACATCTCAATACTTCTACTGCTTATAATAAACATTATCGGCTGATAGAAAACAAATGTTATGCCTTTTAACCACCTTCGGTGTTGAATTTCGAAAAATCGTAATTTCATATTTTAAGTAATTTTGCAAGTATCAAAGAGAAGTGAAAATCATGACGATAACCTGTTCAATAGAAGCAAACTCGATCATACCATAAAAACCACTTATCATCCCTGTACAATACTGAGAGTTCAAATACACAAAAATCTTAAAACCTTTTTGTGGCCATTTACCTAATTATCATCCTGAAGTAAAAATAAACTGAATATATAGATAAGTTACACACACACAAAACACAGAATTTCAAAAATTCCTTGAATCAAATTTTAGACTACTATACTGGTGTCTTCTGGACGCGAAAAAAATACAATAGCCTGCTAGGTTCAAGATATATTGACGATTAATTAAAAGCACGTTTCATCACTTTTCACCCCTGAAAACACTTTTCAGGTATTTGAGTAAGCATGAGTCTTAAACAAAACTTACGTCACTACATAACAGATCTATTGTGTTGATATATATTGAATGTGAATCGAAAACACATTTTGCCCTTTCTTTACCTCTTTGGGGCTGAATTCAGAAAATTTACTTAAACTATATATTGGATACTTACATAATCTAAGCTAAGAGCACTTTGACATCTCAATTGGTTGGATAAATATGGAGGAATAATCAAAAAAAAATTCCCGTATTTTCACACTCTTATTTATCAAATTTTGAAATGTCTTGAATTCCTGTGTTAGTCATTAGTATACGTAACCAATTGAAGTAAAGTTCATGACGATAGCCAATTAGATTCGAGCTGTACAGACGGTTAATAAAAACACATTTCTCTCTTTTTACTCTTTGGGAGAAGAATTTCGAAAAATCAAAATATTTCTTTTTGGGTATTCACATCAGCATCATTTTAAAGTAATAAGCAACTCTGCATTCCGAAGGTGTCGGTAGGTATCAATAATTAATCGAAAACACATGTCAGGTCTTTTCGCCCCCTAAAATGTTGAATTTTAAAAACCCTTAAATTGGCTAATATGCAGTTATTTTTATTGACCCACTGAAGTACAGTAGAACCCTGTTATAACATTCCCGCATATAATACTTTCCTGCACATAACATCACTTTTCTTTGGTCCCACCACTTTTCCATAAAGCATAATGCTTTCATTTCCTGCTTATAACAACACTGGTATTTTAATTTCCTGCATATAATTTTTTTTTTCATACATTAACAACAACTCTGGTAAAATTTTTCTTAATTGTATTATTTTACATAAAATAACTGAGCTGTAGACTAAAAACATCAGTAAAAAACAAATTAATGTGAGGGAATGTATTGTAAGTGTACATTAGTGATATTAAAGACTGTGATCCTAAAGATGACTATCATGAACCTACAGAAGACAAGTGGGCAAGTGTCTGTAATACACACAATGCATGTATTCATCATGTTTCTGATAGCACAAAACTATAATCTCAATCTCACTATACGTTTATTTACTGTACATAAACTATTGAATTTTAAGTTACTTTTGTTTAGTTTCCATTTATTGGTGTAAAAATACTGATTCCTGCTTATAACATTTTCCTGCATTTAATTTTTTTTTTTTCACAGATCCCTTGAGAATGTTATAACAGGGTTCTACTTTAAAAGTTACAACGATAGGCCATCAGGTTCGAGCTATGTAGACAAACCTTATGAAACACATTTCCCCACTTTTCACCCCCTCAGGGGACGAATTTAAAAAAATCCCCTCTTAGTGCTCGCCAATGACCTAACGGGAACCTGTACAAAAATTGCACATATCTACGTCCAGCAGTTTGGGCTGCAGTTTGACGGAATGACTGACTGACAGTCAGTCAGGGTTCTCTTTTATACGTACAGATGTATGATAACAAAATATTTAAAGATACATATAACTATTTTAATGCCTAAAATGTGTATTGTTTTATAATATTGAACGTAACATACATACAACAGTACTATTTAAATTATTTATGTTGAAACGCTTTAACGATTTTACTAATTTTCCTTTAATGAAACTCTTAACTCATTACACTTTTGCAGATCTACCTTTTCCCTGACCAAGTCAACCTCGTAAATTGCTCCAATTATATTGTTTTTTTTTTTTTTAATGAACAACTATTGACAACTTAATAAGATAACATAAACCATCCAGTGCATAAACGAATACGATGCATATAAAATATAATTATTAAGTAAGTTCGTATATATCTTTATTTTTGAAGCAGTGTGGTAACACTGCCATAATTCGAGAGACATAAGTGAACAGGCGAATTATAATATTCGCTCGTTCACTAATCTGGTATTCTGGGCTGCTTGAGCATTCAGTGCTTCCAAGTACTCGAATGACAAAACAATTTTTGCGACCAAAGTACTGCTTGAAACTAATGTACTCGAGATCACATTTTAATGCCGTTAGTTCGTGGCCATATCAAGTGAAGAAATTTTGGCAGTTCTCATATCTTTGGTCTTGAGAGTTGGTGAGCGTTATCGTTACATGGATGTGAAGCACCATGACAATGCACGAGAAAGTAAAACAAAAAAATCAAAAAGCAGCTGTGAAACACAATATCAAAATTGGAAAATCTGTACCAGATATCAAACCACAATATTTTTTGTTAGAAAAAAAAAAGTGAGGTCACAAATTAAGTCATGGTATTTGTTTTTTCTCGATAGAATGCTACCAACGAATTTTTATGGATGTATTGTCAACAGTGTACCGAGTTTTGTCATTACCTGCTTGTTAGCAAATATCTGAAGCTTGAATGTGAATCATATTGATTTGACAGGAATCTTTGAAACTATTTTTTATTCTAATTTAAAATCTAAACTTAAACTTTTAATGGTGTTTTTCAATTAAACAGAGATTACGGTTTCGTGTTTATGACAGCCTGATATTGAAAAACTGTAACTAATATTTACTGGTTTTGCAAATAAGCAAAAAATTTGCTTCTTTTGTGCTATAATTACGTGGAAACGAAATACTTCTGCAAGGAGAAGAAGCGAAATATGTAATCTGTAACGGTTGTCCGTCACCAAAAAGTGATTAGCAAACTTCAATGTCACTCACCCATTTAACAAAAATTATTAGTTACTAATACGTGCATATCGACAGCGCAAGAGTAAAAGCTTACATACGTAAAGGACATTATCTTGGACATGTGAGACGTTTTAAAATTACATTTACAGTCAACTTTCTGGAAAATTTACAAAAACCATGTATAATTATTACCCTGATGTTTGTCGACATGAAATATAACTAGCCAAAAATTGATTTTAGATGTTTTTAATTAAACATTTAAAAATAATTCTATTGTAACATAAGCAACAACATCTAGTGGGTAATGATAGGTAATGATTATCTACCTAATGGAAGGTAATACAATAATTACCTTTATTAGGACCTAAATATTGCTCAGGTTTCAGGTACAGATTCAATTCTCGGATAAGGAAAATGTTTTTTACTATTTTAGTTATTTCTTAAAGTTCTGTCGTACTTTGCAATAATTATAAAATATCAGAAGAAATGGTTTCAGTGTATTTGAAATATAGCCATAGTTCAGTGACTTTTAGAACATAATTGTTACTAAGCTGGAATATGATCTCTATACTGACGAGATTTATCGCTAACGAGCATACAAAACAAACAATTGAAATGTGTTTTGTTTAAATATACTCAACTATTATGTAAACGATTTTGTCGTGGATTGTATAAAAGTATGACATTCATATTTTTTTGACGGGCGTGGATTTGAGCATTACTAAAAAGTATCGAGCTACAAAACTGTTAACAACTTCTTTTGTGATAAATTAATATAAAATGATAAACAACTTCGTAACTTTTTGAATCATTCTTAAAACATTCATTGCCTCATTCAGTTTTTTTTCCTTACAAATAACATCTAAAATTGAAAGTTCCAGAATAAAACCCCAATTCTATTGAATAACGTTGCTTTATAAAATAAATTTTATTTAATTTTAACAGAATTATGTTCATTCAGAAAATTCTAGGCACTAATACAGTAATTCGTAACAAATGGAATTATGCCTATTTACACAAAAATAGAACGACTCTGCTTATAAACACTACAGTAGTTACAATTAAATTTAACGTTGTAAGAAAAAGAATAGCACTTGTTGATGACTCAAGCCTTTGGAAGATTATGTAACATTCGTTTGAATGGCTATCGTGTTGGGGAAAACCATTATCTTATATTTTTATGAAATATTAGTTTTGTAGACATTACTTGGTAGTGCAGCTTCCTCGTATAAAAAAAGTATCTCATACATTTTCCCATAAAGGCATTTCAAATTTCAAATTTGCACAGTTTTCGTTTTTATCCACTACGAGAACCAATAAACATAACGAAATTAAAAAAAAATCACATTGAAGCCACATGTCACGAGTTTGATAAACCCATTAAAAAAAGTTAAATTCTTGAAATTTTTTATATTATTGCTATTGTATAAGAGATTCTTTTGTAATACAGCCAAGGTAGCCTGCAGATTTTGCATCACAAGGTATGGTGGCCAAGATTAGACTTTGCCCCCTAAGAGCTGTAAGGTCTTAACTAAAGAACATCTGTAGAATATTTGTGTGTTCAGAAGTGTGCATTAAGTGATTTAGACAGACGATAATTGCTTGACATTTAATATAAATTATAATACAATAGCTTGAAAAGTGACTGCCGTGCTCACACGCATCAACACCAAAACAGTGTGAACGAAATTGTAGTAGCAGAGTATTTATAGATGAGCTGCAACTCCAAAATCACCCATTAATATTGAAAATGCTTCCCTAGTAGAGACAGTGGTGCTGAAGCTATCAAACCTGGTGTGGAGCAACGGAAAACAGTTTCTCACAATTTTCAGTTTCATTGCATGCAAAGCTTTTGTCTGGACACCAACCCAAATTTTCAATCCCTGTAACGGCCAGAGTTTGATCATGCAGTTGACAGTCATGTCGTGGTATTCTGTCAGTTCCATTATTATCCCCCAATGCCACTTCTTATTAAATAAAACTGTTTAATCATTTTGAGCGATCATAATCATCCAATTGTGTTTTTGTTTTCCAAATGGAGGTGCCATTTGTATAGACATATCAAAATACTATTGCAAAACATATGTGTGTGTGTGTGTGTGTGTGTGTGTGTGTGTGCGCGTGCGTGTGTGTGTGTGTGTATGTGTGTATGTGTGTATGTGTGTATGTGTATGTATGTACGTATGTATGTATGTATGTATGTATGTATGTATGTATGTATGTACGTATGTATGTATGTATATATATATATATATATATATATATATATATATATATATATATATATATATATATATATATATATATATATATATATATATATATATATATTTAAAATAACTTTGTTTTACATGTGTAGGCCACCACTTTTTTCAAGAAGGGATTTCTGAGGAAAGTGGATAGTGATTTAAGGCCATGCTCTCTTGTCTCCATTGTTTTCGCAAATTATGCGTTTAGGTTTGATTGAGAGCAGATGTCAAAAATCTTTTTGGCAGTTTTTTTTAAAATGGTTTTTGCAGATATACTTTTTTTTTTTAAACAAGTAATTACACCCTATAGGATTTCTACTAAAGAGTTAACTACCTAACCTGAAATTTGTAATTATGTAATTAGCTTAAAAAAATTAGTATTTACTGCCTTGAAAAAATTAGTTAACATGGAGAAGATGATTTTAAAAAACACTGCCAAACAAATGTTACTAAAAAAGTAGAAACAAGATAGCATGGCCTTAATATGTAGACCGTAATGTGCATAGCGATTTATTAAATATATAACAAAAAGGTAATAACTCTAGCACGTACAACATGACTTCAGGATTTCATAGTGCGTTTACCAGAACTGGTAGGCAAATAAACAGTTACAATAATTTTGTTTCTGACATTTGTATAAGTGAAACAAAATTTTAATAATCTGATCAAGTGACTGGAATACTTACCGCAGTAGCTATGCACGTACATATAGATCATCAATATTGGCAAATTGGAAATTTCGGTGTCCGAAACATGCCTTAACGACTCCTGTCACTGAGGTCATTCAATGTTAAAATTAAGTTTTATAGTACCACGTTCATTTCCTTATCAGAATTTATACATAATTTGAAAATAATCATTGCATGACAAATTAACACATACATCAATAAATCGTAACAAATAGAGTTCATTATGAAACCAAAACAGGTGTTGTGTATAAACTTAAGCATTTCTTTTTTATTAATGTGACGGGGAAAATAAATATCTTTGTGTACTCTACACAAAATAATATGATTTTTGAATTAAAAATAAAATACAGAATAATGAACATTTAGTAAAATGCAAGTTTAATAAATTGCGTCAGTAAACGCCTTTAAAAAGAGCGTTACCCACTGTGTTACTAGCACAAATGTAGTCGTCCAAAATGAATATAACTTACATGAATACACAAACATTTCTCACATAAATATATATTTGGATTAGCATAGCAATAAACTAGAAATATTGATGCTATTTATATATATTATTCAGAAATATCAATAATATCATATTTTATTTATTCTTGTGGTTTACGTTTTGTCTTCGTTATGTTTATATCTACCTTACCGCCTTTTCCCACCATTTTACCGGCGAATACAACAAGCCAATAAAAGCACAGCAGGGTAGAGAAAAATAACTATAGCTACAAAGTCATGATGTTTGAAACAAGCAATGCAGAAAGTTACTAGAGACGAAACAAGTTCGTCTTGAATTCTGTGAAAACACTTTTGGGACTAGACAGTTTGTAAGTCCGTGTAACCTAACCACACCCTGTAAAGTATTAGAGATACTTCAATAAAAAAAATACTCAAACAACCTTTCCTAGGCTGCATATGCACAGATATTTTTGAATTCTCACACAGTGACCTGATTAAACATTAAAGTGTCAAATGTGCTACAAAGAAGAACATTCCTTACAAGCAGTAGATTCGCAGCACATTGATATACAGTGACTACAACTGCTTCAAACAACTTACATGTCTACATTTTTTTCGAGCTGTTAAACAGAGTCCAGATAGTTTCGTACAGATTTGAACTTATAACTTATATAACGTCTGTCATTAATGGCAAACATATTTTTGAAAATCTCTTTAATGTGGCTTAGTACGTCTCTATTTAGGCTCCTTTATTTTAAACTAAATGGACATAACCGAACCTAATATACATGCTAATATATGACTTGACACAGAATAATAATAATAAAAAAAAACAGTGGGCTGACACCCCTTCATCTTCAATAGTTGCACGCTGCACAATGATATCCCTGCACGTAGGCCCACTTGTTTGCGTATGCAGACAGTACCACATTAGTTCCCCCTATAAAAATATGCACCCATGAATGTATGACTCGGAAAGGCCCAACAATGACGTAATAAACGTAGCAATGCGCATGTGTTCCAAAACTTCATAATCCAGTCAGGCATTGAATATAGCTTTACGGCCAACGATTCCGTAAAGTATCTGGATCAGAAATTATCGAAAGGTTTTTCTTCCTGCTAACTGAAGGAATGGCTTTATTCTGCTTATAATTATGTACAATACAACATGAGTAGGTACCCTTTGTTTTCGCAAAATGATTTAGCACCACTTAGTTTTAATGCATTACATGCATATCAGGAGCTTTGCTTTGAGGTTATTGACAATGTTCTTTGTGCAGAGGTGTTGCATACTTGACTGTGCCAATCAGATCAAGGTTACTGGGACACCACACACCTGTGATTTGCTGGTAGAATCCCAAAACGTTGAGAGTTAAACACATCCAACAATTAACTAAGATGCAGTGGCGCATGTGTGCACATAAATAATTGAAACATATTGTAGCTCCAATTTTTTTTGCGACAACTAGCGGCCCTTTTATAAGGAACAAAAACAATTTTTTTAATCAACAGAGACTTAAAAATTTTGCATTGTCTCTTTCAGTTTATGGTCAGATTGTCATGGTAGCCTTTAACTGTTAGTAGCCGAGATGCCAGTAAAGAGTGAAGCTTAGTTGCAATTAGGTTTGCTGCTTGTCCATACTTCATTTTTCCGAGATGAAATCAGTCTTGGATGAGAAGATATATGACAAAACCACACACAAATTGACGTCATACGTCAACAGTGAGGTCATTAAAGAAGTAACACAACACAACTTACGTGACAGAGACTAAAGGAGGCATTTGTTGAAAAAAGAATACCAGCTTTTGCTTGGAATCACTTAGGGAAACCCCATAAAAACCCTATGTCAGGATGCGTGAACTGGGGATGGAAACCATAGCCTCCCGAATTCGAGTTCAATGTGTTACAGATGCGCCACCTCACTCTGTGACAACCTTGAATTTGGCAAATAGGAAAGACAAAATAACTAGTTTGCAATATTTAATTGTATAACTATCACGACTGTGTTACCCATTGAATTATTTGTCCTTATAGAACTATTATATATTAGTGAAAGCTAGTCCAACAATATCGCTTTCAACTTTCATTCAAGAGGATCTGGTTTCGATTCTAAGTCTGGCCGTCCTGATTGTGGCTTTTAATTTATTTTGCTTTATTTTTCTAGAATTTACGTCTCGTTGACAGCGTGATTCACAGAGACGGTTACACATATTTTTGTATTCCATCAAAACTAAATAACACCCACGCCTCACCCAGGACTTGAATCCAGAACCTCTCACACCGCAAGCCACGGATGATGGCTCGGTTTTCAATGGTTTCGCCGAGATCACTCCAGGCAAATACAGGGAAGATTTATTAACAAATGCCATGGCTGTTCTCTTCTACTATACCTACTTGAAGTGTTCTTCTAATTATTCCATTTTGCTGTTCAAGAGGTAATGAAGACAATGTAAACAGCAATAAAATTAATTCGGGAACGTGTCTTATTATAGAAGAATAATAATATACGTTTCAAACTTCAGTGTAAATTAATGACAACTTGTAATTCTTCCTCTTACTTAGACGACAGGGCAGTAAAGAAGCATATTGCAACATACCCAATCAAATGCCCTTGTTTCGGTAGGTAGCACGTATGGTCAATAAAAGAGTGACTATCATATGGGCTCCCAAATTCACTGTGATAGGTGACATGTGCGCTGTGTGGTTGCCTAGGTACACAGGTGTTACATTTGTTTACCAGCTGATCACACCCGAAGTGGACTTTAACTTTTTCAACCGCTCATTTATTCTGAATGTCACTGTATGTCGATAATGTTCCTCGGAAGCATGTCTTCACGTACATGCTACATGGGTTGCCTAACTGTCGGCATTGCCACAATTATCAGACTATTGAGTGACGGTATTTCAGGAACGGTTTGTCTGAGCGTGTTCGGACAAGTACATCAATTTGTTCCTTGTGTCATTCTGTCACTACGATGCACAGCTACAGGCATACATGTACAGAAATATGTGGATAATAACAGAGGAGATCCCATGTTTCCAACGCATGGGATGGGATGGTGTTCCCACATTATTCCCAGCATGCGTGTCATCATGCATCTAAATGGAATACGGAAGGTCAGCATTCCATTTGTAGTGGTTGTTGAATTATCATCACTTATCCTGTTCATTAACACAACTTTCCCGACGATATTACACCCATACTATTGGGCAATAGAAGCGTGGTTCCTATACTCAATATTATTGATTTAAGTCTGGCTACCTGTACCCACAATCTTTTTCGCAATATACATTCCACCTTATGTGTGTGTGTATAGATGCATCTGTGTGCGTGCGTACGCACACACACATGTGAAGGTACGTGCACACACCCACACATGGACACCCACACACACTCACACTGTAACTTTATTTTATACAAAATTAACAATGATTACCTTACTTTATGTATGGCTGGCAGGGAATTACCAAATTTAGTTCCACGTATTTTCCTATTTAAACACAATACTGAAATTTAAATGAAATTTAGCTACTTGTGTTTCAGATACTTTAGTAAAACTGTTATTTATGATATTTAGGAACTTATAATTTACTGTAATTAAAATATAAGAGATAAATAACATTTTAGAACCATGTGGCAGGCTTAAATTTGATTTCATTAAGTATGTGAGTATTCTGTTTATTTAACTGGTCACGCACCAGCAAATTTAGATTAAGTGTCGACTGTAATGCTGTAATTTTGTATGCTGTTGGATTAATGATTTAATTTACGTATCCAACTTTGCGACACTCGGGGTCAGCTAATTTAATGATACCGTCAAATTTGACGTAGAATTTTTGATCCGGGTCTAATTTTAAAGCTCTCAAAACTTAAGATTTGTTTTTGTCTTTCAACACTTTGACGTATTTTCAATAGTTAATGCGTTATTCAAAGTTTTTTTGGCAGTTTGAAGGTAATTAGAGGTGCGGTAGATTGTCGTTGCCTGATAGTGGACAAAGACGTGGTACGTTACAGCAAGTTTTTGGATTGGGTGACTGACCTCAGAGTGGCGCGGGCCCATTTGGCAAAATTTAACTGAGTGTGTTAATTTTCTTTTATTCCTTAATTTTAAAACCATATATGGTATTTTAACTGTAATTTTGTACAGTATATATATTTCAAAGAACATTGCATTTATAATCGGGGTATGGAGAGAGTTGCCGAAGTTATCCGAACATCACGGGGGGGGGGGGGGGGGGGGGGGGGGGGGGGGGGGGGGGGGGGGGGGGGGTTGGCGAGGACGTTTTCCGGGGAGGTTATCGGTGCTCGGCAGTGAAGAGGAAGGGTATGTTGTTTTTCTGGAGAGAAGTGGGTAGCCGAGTCGGAACTATATGATAATGTAACCTTGTCAAGGCATTATTTTTTTTATTTGCATTGTCCTACAAGCAGAAAGAGTTACGATGCCAGCAATTGTGAATATGTGGTGCAAATTTTCACTGAGGTCCTACACGGCTCGCTCGGGGCGCTTATGTATTTCAAGGAATCCCCAATCTGGCGATGGGTTTAAACCTTTGTGGGAAATGTTTGGGCTCTCTCCACAAACTGAATAACGTAGCTTTCAAAGTAAAATAATTCCGGATGGATGAGATATTGACCGATTGGATCTGACAGTAGCCACGTGGTTTGCCAAACTATAACCTTGCTGTTCAATTATGGGTGGTGGATACAAATGTAATAAGTATGAATAAACCAATACCAGTACATCACGCACTTGCCGCTTTTTCACTTCCTAACTTGTGCTTCAAACCCAAAATTTCTGAACCCTGACGACTAGGATCCTGAGCCCACCAGCTGAGAATGTCAAGAGTGTACCATCACAGCATATTGTACAGATGTTAAGTCACAGATTTTAAAAATAACTAAGACTACTGTTATTTAAAGCAATTATTGAACACTGATAAATTTATTGAGTAAACATGGTAAATAGCAATTTTTTGAGCAGTGGAATATATATGGAATCATTTTACAGACTGAATAAACAAAAGCATGTGGCAATCTTTATGTTAACATGCAGCTGAATAGAAACTAAGCAGAGCTTTTCGAGTGCTAACTTTATTCTGAACTGCCTATAGTAAAATTTATTAATTTCACAACAAAATTATTAAACATATTTTTCAGAGCATTGACAGCAAGAATACAAAAAGAACAATGTTCAAGCTAAATGAAAAATAATAATTAAACTATTTTTCAATCTTTCTTTCCTACAAAAAGTTGAATATGGTGTAAGTTAACATAAAAGTATTAAAAATGTAAGCCTGATGCAACTACCATCTGCAATAGACATACCTTTTCCCCAGTTTCACAAAGAATATCCTCAGCGTCTGGAATGTACTTCCTGTTGGCTACTATCCACATCTTGACAATCAATGCAGTGGTGCAGTCACAGTGAAATTTGTTGTAACCAAGATTAAGTTTCTTCTCAGCAACACGGTCAAATGAGTTTGACAGAATATATGTTGGCAGCTATAGCAAAAAACCAACTACAGCTAAAATGCAATGCTTTAGAAACATACTGCTGCATAATAATTGACATGATAGTACATGCCATGATGAAATGTAATTCTCAAAATAGGTTATGCTCACACATTTTCTTTACTCTGTCTAAAAAAACCACATGCAAGTTTATTTATATTTTTTATTATGTTTTAGAACAGTACAAATACTAAAAAAATCCTCATTTTCAGTACCAGAGACTAAATGGTATTATAAAACCATGTTCCTCTTAATACCTTTCAGCATCAGCAAAATAACAATTGAACACAACTGATTGCAGTGTGACGGCAAACACTTTCCTCTTACCCATCGCAGCTCAAGCAAAGTACCACATCAGCACCAGGCATATAGTTCAAATATACATGTTTGTGACAATGCGACAATCTGTGAGAAGTAGGGGTTAAGGTACAGCAGTGCAATAGATCGCCGGCAGAAAACATTCATCCCTTTGAAGCTATGGGCAAGAGAAGGATTCTCCACATGCCAGTGAAAAGAGTAAGATAGATGAGAAAATAGTTCACTGTTTGGTTAAGCATTCCCCCAACTCACCTTCCTATCCATACCCTGGTAGGTATAAATGGCAAAATCTGGAAATCTGTTGTGAATCAGTACTTTTTGCTAGCCGTCATTCTGTTGCTAGTAGTGGGGCGGATAAGCAAAATAATTGTGCACTTTGTGATAAAAGCATGAAATTTGGAAGAGAGGTACCTCTCAATATTGTTAAAAGATATAGATATTGGGGCACACGTGATCTAGCCTCTGAAAGCAATGGCAGCCATTTCCAATACGGCTGTCAATCGAAATGTGGTATTTGAGAAATTACCAGTTTTTAGTGTATTATTGTGGATGAAACATTCATTTGTAATGTATAACATTACAGTCTATTCAGACATGGGAACAATAAACAACCTTAGCTTCCCACAATGATATGGGAATGATTTTTGCGATACAGAAATTGTGTCTTATCATTGATTTAATACTTAAATCAATGAATTTGAAAAAATATGAGCTCTTTAAAACATTTTCGGTCAATTACATATTAGAATTCTTTTATTTAATTTAGACAGGTGTGGGTTTTGAAAAACAATAACAAAAGTACATAGTTAATTTTCATTTTTATATTAATTTTATATAAAGAATTTGAATGGAATTGGCTGAAAGTGTTTATATTTAGGATACCCATTCCTCCATAATTGTTACTTCTGGTTTTAATGATTTTTTTTTGTTCGTAGGGTCATCCATGAATAAATAGCATCATGTCTACGAAGAAAAACTTTAAGCTTGTTGACCTTCACAATCCAGATCACCAAAGCCACAACATGAAGGCGAAACCAACTTGACACTTTGTGTCATTTGCCAAGAGGACAAAATACACGAACAACTTACTTGTCCAGCACAATCGAAAAGAAAAGATTTGGGGAGTGGATACTGTACTTTAGCTAGAAACTTGACTGAATTTGCTGAACTCGACCTGTTACCAAAAACACTTTCTCTAAAACGGATTGATCAAGGTTCTGGCATTGAGGCGGCAATGATTGCTAATGATGCACGATATCATCAGTCGTGCAAATTGAAATACA